>VFFE01007108.1:161537-223294 GCA_008921705.1 Burhinus oedicnemus | reverse complement strand
AAAAAAAAGAGAAAATAAAAATAAAAGGAAAAAGAGGAAGAAAAAGAGAAAATAAAAAAAATAAAATGAAAAGTAAGAAGAAAAGAAAGGAAGGGGACTGACTGGCAGCAAAGTAGCGGGGTGAAAACCACCCTGGCTGTAGCGATGCAAATGAGGCCTTGCTGAACAGGCATGCACGAAACGCGACTGTATATTCCATACACAAGACAGTTAAAAATTTGAACATAAGGTAGCATTTCCTTTATCATATCCCATAAAAATAGCAATTTGCTAAAGCCCTTGTAGCACAGTATGGAAGGTGGTGTATTTTACTGATAATGTAGAGATGACAGATAGTCCTATACTAGGAGGTTTCAATGGTGTCTTGCTGTATAGCATAATAAATTGTGAGGAGCAGAGACAGAGGACAGTGCAGGCACTGCTCCACCTCCAGTAGCCAAATAATTCAGCCCCGGCTCAGTAATTATGCTGTGTGAAAATATGGGATTAATTAGACTGGTACACTAACACACTGTAGTCTCATTAAAAGCTGAACAGCATTTTCATAGATACTGCCACTTGAACAGGGCTGCTGCTAATGTGAAAAGACAAAGTCTCCTCTTTTCACACTCCTTGCTTATTATCTTACTTAAGGCCACTTAAGCAAACTTCCAAAGGCAGGCTGGCAGAAAGCCCTTTGTGGGATTTATTTTGTTATTTTACCTGTATGCCAGGGAAGCGGGGGGGGGGGGGGAAAACCAGGGGAAATGCTAACATTAGCGATAACCGCAAATTCTCCCTTTGCACCAACCAGACTTTTTTCTTTCCTGCCTTCTTTCTTATTTTTTTCCTCTCAGTCTTTTGGGGAGGGAAGCATGGGGTGGGGGACACGGTGAACGGGAGGGATGTCTCAAAGAGAAAGAGATAAAAGTTGTCCCCCATTGCAAGTCTCAAGTGTTTGATTTCAAGTTAAGGGGTCAGCCTCTCTGGGGGATTTGTGCAGCCTGATGGGGGGAGCAGGAGCCCTGTGCCAGCGCCGCAGCCCGATGGAGGAATGCTGGGGGAAGACCTGTGTCTTTTGAACTGAGAGGTGATTAGCGAGCCAGAAGACATAATTTATGCTAAATAGTTACCAGTTCACAATCTTTTATCTGCAGAGAAAAACCTCCTCCTGGTTACTCCAAGCCACTGAAAAGGTCTCAGTTGCCCAGCAAGTACGAATGTTGCTACTCTTACAATTATATCCCTGCGGCTTCTCACAGACCGCGTGGAAAAAAAATCTGACGTAGGACGATGGTGCTTTGCAGACAATAAAACCGCCTCCCTCGGAATCCAGCACCTGGGAGAAAATTGTTTTTGGAAGGGAAAGATGACTGTAACGCAGCCTCCATTAAACAAGCAGGTCTCCTCCACCAGCTCCCCGCAGGTCGGCACCAGCCGGGCAATGGGACACCAGCATCCCCCGGGCTCCCTGCTCCCCCTCTGGGCCACTCTGCGGCTTTGGCCCCACTTGGGGACACCTGGGGATGCTCGCTGAAGCTGAAGGGAGGTGGGAATCAGGGCTGGCATCATCCAGCGGCTCCGGAAACAGAGCAGCTTCAGTCCCTGCGTGCTTTAATTCTGGGTAAATGGTGGGGATACAGTCCACTGCGCGGGGAGCAGACTGCCACAGGGGTGTTAATATATAAAGCTTGTCCTTTAAAATTAACAGACCTCTGTAAAGACCTGCTTCACCCTGCTCTCGGGAGAGCTATTAGAGCAGAGAGAGACTTTGCCACATGCGTAGGAAAGAAGCAGGGGGTTGAGAGAGGCAGGAGAGGAGCCCGGCGTATCCCGATGACAGACAATAATAGAGGTATCTGTGCAGAAATACTGTGGGCTTGGAGATGCCTTTGAAATAGGCAACTGTAATATTCAAGTCGGAGAAATAGCTGACGTTGAATAGACTGAAACCTGCTTTGTGGCTTAACAAAAGTGGGCAATAGAGAGAGGCTGACATGAAACAAGTCGGTTTGCAGCAGGCTCTAAGGTTAGCATCATTAGCAAAGGGGAAAAATGATTAGCAGTAAAAAGCGAGACATTAAAAAGAGATTTAAAAGGAGAGCTAGAGGGAGCTAGGGGATGGAGGGTGCTTTATTTGTACCTGAGGAAAATAAAAGAGATTCCTCCCAGACACATTTGAATTCTCTCTGCTGCCTTTGCACACAGAAGTTTTATGAATATTTACCTTTCACATGGTTTGGGGAAGGATAAATTCCGGTATTGAAATCTGAGAGCAGTTTCTCCTGCCCGTATGCAAATCACTCATATGAAATCAAGAGCAGAGAGCATCCCAAATAATGCCCCTTTTTCACTCATCTGTTTAAACGTGGGGTGATCGATGGCCAGGGTTGTTGGACCTTGTTGGTCTGAGTTAGATTTGTCAGATACGGCTTTAGCTCAGTTAGTTTGGAAACACTCTGTAGGACTTTAGCTCTCAAGTGACAATGTCACTTTAAATAAATAGTATTTAGGCTCCTAAGTCTTGTAAGTGCTTTTGAAACCGTTACCTCCTGACTCACTGCAGGTAGTACTTTAGGGCCTCCATCCTGAGAGGGGGCCAGCGTGCAGCCATCCAGGCCTTCTTTACACTCACAGTCAGCATTAGTGGCGTTGTCCTGGGGACAAGGGAGGAGAAGTTGCGTTTCTGGTGCCAGGATGCTCTTTAAGTATGCCTTCCAGATCACGAGTGTATTCACATTGCACCACCTTCACTAAGATTGGCATAAAGGAGCGGAGTGGCTCGTGTCACCCAGCCACCTGTGTGCCACTGCTCCACAGACTGACACCTCTCGGTGGCACATCAGGAGCCTCAGCAAGGAGCCAAGCCGCATGATGTTCCACCAGTGACCACGTGTCTGTTGTGCTCTCTGAAAGGACGGCCCTGAGGGCACTGCTGATGAAGAAATCTGCAAAAATGGTCTCCAGAAAACCCTCTGGCCTCTCAATGGTCCTGCAGCAGGCAAAACCAGCATGTGATTTCCATGGGTGACCTAAAACGGCATTTGAATCCGAGCGCAGCCCCTCTGCCAAGAGCTGGCCCCAGCAGTATGGGCTGTGCTCAGCCTGTGAAGGAAGGGGTCCTTTCCTGAAATAAAGAAACCCATAGTCCAGTCTCCCTTCTGCCCTCCCACAGCTCTGCCTCCGGGAAGCTAAAACACAAACTCCCCGGCTCCCTTTGCTGGGGGTTGTCTCACTCAGCCCCACAGTTTTGCTGGAGACCTGGGGACCTCAAATCCTTCTTAGCTGGAGAAAGGAGAAAAGCCAAGTGTAAGAGCTGTGTCGTGGTTTACACGCAGCAAAGTGAGCAGCCAGTGTGTCGTGACCCAGCGGCTGGCATCGTCCCTGCTGCCACAGCCCCCCTCAATCTCCCTTCTGCCACGGGGCCATCACACTACTCCTGGCCCGGTTGGTACTGCCTCAAACAAGCCACATCAAGATGGGTTCAAAATTTTCGGATGGGGAGACCCAGAAGAAAAGAGGAGGGATGGGTAAATTGGTCCCCCCCTCCCTGGGGGAGGCCTCCGATCCTTACAGCAGGAGCTCCTACTTCCATCTGAGATTCCCCCTTCCCAAATCAGAGTCCATCAGGGGTTAAATAGAGCCACACAGGTCAAACCTGCCTAATACCATATGGTATTCCATGAGTCACGGTAGCAGCCTGCTGCCATGTATGTGGTCACAACACAGAGAAAGTGCAGGGTGTAGAATTAGGGGCATGGAAAGTTATAGTTGGCAATGGGCTACACATAAAATATAAGTGGCCGGACTTGGGCTTTCCTCCTTCTCCCCTCCTGAGGGATTGCAGAGCTCCATCTCCACCAGGCGTCTAGCTCTGGTGTTTGTCTAAAAACTGAGAGGTGGAAGCCCAGCGTGCTAAACCCCAGCCCTATAAAGCACTTAAGCGCGCTGTTGTCTTGAATCTGCTGAACAAGCGCATTGGCTTCAGTGGCACTACTTGTGGCCGTCGTGTATGTGCCTGCTGAATTCCCAAATCTGTCCTAGTTCACCACAGTGGCACGAACCTTTGGAGACTATGGGTAAAAATGCTCATGGAAGAAAATATGGAAATGCAATTTTGACACACCGGTGAAAGAAAATGAGTGCTGATTATGAGAGCTGTCAGCTCCGTCCTTCTGTCGTTTCGTTGTGTCTGTATGAATAGAGAAATCAAATTAAAAATGCCTGAATGCATTCAGGAACCCAAAGGGGAACATAATGATCTGCAGATAAGGTCAGAAACAGGCCCTCTAGTTTTTAAGAAGGGATGGGGGGAACTTCAGATGTGTATGAATAAGGGAGCAAGTATCTCCAAAGTTGGCCAAGAGGAGACCCTCTCTTACGTTCTTTCTCAGGAGAAATACATTTCAAAAGTTACATAACAAAAACCAGCTGCCTTGAACATCTATAGACAGCACACCCCTGAGCAAACCTGAAAAACATTAGCCTTCAAACAGCCTCTTACAAGTGGAGACAGAATGAAATAAAAACGACAGGGACGTTAGCTGACCACAGCCCAGCAGGGCCATGCAAGGCATCCCCTGTCCCCTGGCACTCGCCTGGAAAAGGGCCACTGGTGGACCTGAGCTCACGTCTGTGGAAAGCAAAGAGGGACCCGATTGCCCCACTAAGCCAGAAGGAGTTCAGTTAGTGGAGTCAAGAGCATCAGTTACTTGAATGTTAAAATTTTGCCCAACTTCTTCATCAAACCTCCTCATCTCCTGAGAGTGTTCAGACTAAAAAGTTATTAAAACATCATTTTCTCTCTGTGTCCCCTGTTATTTTTGCATTTCATCTCAAGGCCCATCGCTGCTACTTAAAGGGAAGAAATAGGCTTTTGACCGGAATAACGACAGTTTGGAGGCAATTGGTTTGCTCTGTTGCGGATCTATGGCTTTTTCTGATATACATGAATTCAAAGGCTGGTGCTTAGACCTCAGACAGGATAAAGCCAATGTTTGCTTCAGAAGGATTTTTTTGGGAAAGAGTACATTTTTTGTAATCGCAGAATGACATATTGGTCTGGGGTTATAAAGAGAATTTTATATTTAAAAAGCTATCTCCAAGATACGTGCTCCTTTTACTCAGCTATAAGCTAAGCAAAACACAGAGAGAGAGAGAGAGAGAGAAAGGGAGAGAAAATGAATTGGCTTGAACTTTTGCTGAGATAAATATGGCCTGATCTTTTAAGTTCAGTTCATCCAAGTAATCTCACTGAAATCAGGGGGGTTTCACCCACGTACTGGGGAGCAGACCTTGGTCCCATATGGCTTAGCAATAAAAAAATGCTTTCAATACATTAACTAAATTTGGTTGTAATTAAGAGATGGGACTCAGCAAGGTCCCTGCCTCACCTGGCTCTCCACAGCTACCTCTGAAGAAGTCAGTCATGCGTTTTGCAGCTGCGCCAGGATCAGGTGCCCTTGCAGCGCCTCGTCCCTCCTCCTGAGCACACCAAATCCCGCCAGCTGCTGGCACTTTTGGCAGGGGCTGCGGGAGCCTCTGGAGTGATGCCGGCCGGGGTGGCCATGCACATCGGGCTGGAGGTAAACTGGGTCACCAGCCCACTCACCTTACCCAAATGCTGACCAGAGACCATTGGGAGAGATGATGAGATGACCACGACGCCAGAGACCATGCCTCCGCTCAGCCCGCTGGTCCGGAAATGGGAATACTGACTTACTGTATGCAAAAGAGCAAGGGACAAACTGGTCTCTCGTCTGCCTGAAATTGTGTTGAACTGAGAGAAAAGGGGTGTGAGGGAGCGTGCACGCGTGTGCGTGCGGAGGTGAGCGAGCGGAGGGTGGCAACGTGCCTGCCTCTGCCCCTACCCCCAGCGCTAACCATTTCTTTGCAGGGGTTTCAGATCATCTGCTTTTCACAGGCATCGAAAACTAGTGGGAAAACTGAAGCCTGATTGTGACTGGAAGCTAATGTAGTCTACATGCAGCAGACATCTAATATGATGTTATTTATTCCCATAGATCTGTTTATTTTGTTTTCAATTTACCAAACCCTGTGACACATTCCCAAAGGTGCCTTGTTGTACAATACGTTGCACACAGTAAGATATTCAGCCTAATTCACTCTTTGTTTTGTTTCAGTTCAGCTGCATGAGGGCACAAATGCGTCTGTGTTATATCTTCTCCTGTGACTGATGTTGCAGACTATTGCCATAGGGTTTTGTGAAATGGGATCTTAGTTAATCTAGGGCATTGTCTTTGTAGTGCTAAATTCTTATTTGCAAACATAATGTTCTGGCATTGATGCAACAGGGGAACATTAGTGATTTTTTTTTTTTTAGTTTAGAATAGACTGTATGTATGTGTTTTTAATAAACTTCTATTCTAAAGCTTTTTCTCCCTATTCTGCATTTGATCTGAGACATTTATAACACATTGCATCATGTCACATTGATGTCTTTAGCCAGTCAAGCCAAATATTCATAAATCCCATGTGCCCAAACAGAAAATGTACAATGCTAAGGAGAAAAGTACCTGATATTTTTTAAAGCATCCACAAGAAGGCAATTCTAGGCTTTAAAAATACACACATATATAGACACACACATACAGAAAAGATTTTGAAAAAATTGTCTGTCTATAGCCTGTTCTCAGCCTGGAAGGATGGTATCACTTAGAAATCAATAGCTTTTCCTTGCACTTTGTTGAAAGCTCTCATGTTTTCATTTTTCTTTTATTTCAGGAACGTGTTGTTATTCAGTATACTAAGGATCTGATCTGAGGAACTGGTGTAGAATCAGGAGTGCCAAATTGGATGATATTATAAAAGTGTGCTGCAGACAAAATTTGATGTAAACAGGATCTGGAAGAGCTTTGATGAGATTGTGAAAAAATGAAGATGGGATGCAGATTCATTAATAAAACAGCCCATGGCTAGTGAACATAAAGCCTGATTGATCGCAATTACTGCAGTTCATAACTGGAAAACCAGTCATCAGAGGACATGCACAAGGTAAAGCCGGTTTGACATCAGAACTGAGCCTCAAGTATTTATTGGGTGGCAACTACAGAAATCCAGATCTTGCTTGTGATGGGTGTGTTTCCGTAACAACATTTAAAGTGGTTTAATTTTCATTTCAGCAAGCTTTCAGACTGATTATCAAAAGGGCTTTCTTAGAAACCTGCTTGGATGAAGAAAAGCGATCTCCCACACGTGCCTCCCAATGTGTGCACGTTGGTGTCTGGCACAGCAGAACCGGGCGCTTCACTCCGAATTAATGCCGACCGTGCGCTGTGCGAGCAGATGACTCCCCACCACCAGCGATTACTGCAGTGAGCTGTGCTCATCCCCTTGGAAGTGCAGGTGAAAAAGGCCCCGTGAGCTGCCACTTGCCCAGTGGACCAGCTCTCTGCTGCATGGCTGAGTGTGTGTATTCAGTGAGCAACCACGGTTGGCAGGTCAGTTAAGGATCTTGTTGTAGAAACACTCAAATCCTGGCTCTCCCCTTTGTACAAGCTCTTATATGCCCGGTAGAGACATCCCCAATGCAGTATGGTTGTCTGGATGTTTAATATCCATATGAGCTCCATGCTTCATATATAGAAATGGGAATTTGCTATTACGTGTCAGCAGCAGAAACCCCCAAAGCTAACAGAAACAACCAGGGGCCAGGAGAAGAGATGGGGCACAGCAGAGAGAACAAAGAAATGCGCTTTTCTGCCCAGTGCCCACATCAGCCCCTGGTATCTGGCTTGCAGGTACGCTGAGCACACTCATGGTGAGAGACACCAAAGGCCATAATGGAGCATTAAAAGGTGGTATGATGGTCACATACCAGGGACATGTCCACATTCACTGAAGTGTGAGAGCTTTGGAAAGTTAAAGTCTATGTTAGCTCAAATGAGGTTCCCCGAATGCATGGAGATCTTTCTCTGCAGCCTGTACCTCTCCATCTGTGAAAGAGAAAAAAATAATTCCTCATGATACCTTAGTGGGGCTAAAGGAGGACAAAGCCGTGAAGGGTTGAGAAGCACTCAGACACCACAGTGACAAGTACCAGAAAAAACGTCCGTAGAAAATGACTCATCCTGCCTCTGGAGCAGGCTTTCAGCAGCACGCAATAAACTAGGCAATGGGCCACCCACTAAACCATGAAGACAAATTATTGACAAGCTGCATGTTGAATGAGCCCTTGCACACCATCCGTGGCATGGCAGAGTGCAGGGGAGGACGCTGGGGTGCAGCCACCCACCCACGCTACAGCCAAACCACGTCTGGGCTGCTCAGGCAGGAGCCTCACTCAAGCTGCCGAGGTGTCAAGTGAGGAAGCAGGAACTGAGCCATGAACCCCCTATAGAAGAAGGAGAAGAAATGGATTCCCACCTCTTTGCAGGGACCTTGAGAGCTCGCTGCTGGAGAAGGGACATTTTTGGTCTCTCTTTAGTAGGAAGGCCCAGCAAATGGGGACAAGAGGAACAAGGACAAACCCAGCACCCAGTGCAGAAGAGCTGACTGAAAACGATTTCCACTGTGTTAGCACTTTGTCTACTGAATCTTGGAGTCCGATACCAACAAACTGCAATGAGTTTGGTTATCTTCTCTTCCCAACTTCAACAGGCACGTTGCCTAAGACTTGGCTCCTGCTTCTCGGCAGCAGCTTTTTGTCCACGTCATCGATCTACCACAGACCACATTACAACTCAACAAGACACAGAGTTGCTATAGCAGAGTGGTCCATGCGCAGGATTACCAGGTATGTGGCAAGCCCGTTCCTGTCAGGCCCAGCTCTTTACCTGCAGGAACAAGAAATTCACTCATGGAATTGAGACAAAATAATAATAAAAATGGGTTGGGGGTCTAGAAGCTCTCCCAGGTCACTCAGCATTTCTCCTGTGAATCCAAGCTCCCAGCTACTAGACAGAAATGCTCCTGAAAATTCCTGCTGCCATTTGCTCTAAATATCTGCAGTACCTGCTGTCCCTAATTTTAGTATCATAGCTCGCATATGGATTTAAGGCAGGAGTCTGAGCAGAACACCCCAGACAGTGCCTAGCGGCTCCGAGCCAAAGCAAGGCAGCCATCCTGGTGTTTCGGATGCATCCCTCTAGGTTTCCCTTCACCTGCCATCCCCACCAGGCTGCTGCCAGCCAACGGTGCCATTGCCTTCTGTTCAATGTGCCACAGCAGCCTCAGCTCCCTCTGGTGCCCTGGCAAGAGCAGGTGGTGGGCTTAGGATGTGTATGTCTCTATCTGCGTCCCCAGGTGCAAACCCCAGGTTTCCCATTGCTGACTCCTTCTTAACCTTGAATTAAAGCAGAAGAGTAAATCAGCTGAATGATCTGCTTTGCAAATTCATAGGCAAGGCTTGCAGACTGCAAGCAAAAATGAGGAGACGAAGAAAGAGCAAGGCCGAGAGGATGGCCAGATGTCCCTAGCAAGGGAAAAATCCTCCTGGAGCTGGGCATCTGGATTTCACAGCTACCAAACACCAGCAGTCACCACCATATGCCGAGCAGAAAGCACAAACCTGTTCCACACCCCCAGCCACAGAGGAACAAAATTGGCAGATTGGAGAAGCTTAGCAGGATTTGGGGGAAAGTCCTGAAACTCTCTCAGTGTAAGACATCCACTTGCAAAGACTTCATTTGCAACAAAAATGAGTCCTTTCCTCCCCCTGGTGCTCCTCCATCCTACCTGGATGAGATGTATGTCTTCTCTGTGGTGTCTCTCCTCACAGGAATTTGGAGGTGTCAGAAGCCCACTCCTGACCTGGGGTCACCTGCACTTACCACAGCCAGGTCTTCAAACCAGATGCTGTGTCCTGCATGGCACAGCAGGGTCATTGAATGTGGCTATGAAATTGCTTGTCTCTGCCCTGGTGGAGGAGGGGAGAACAGAGAGGGAAAGGGAGCTGGATTTGGGTTATGGGTGTGTGCTGGAAAAGCACCGGGTTTTGTCTTCCTTTGTGTGCTCCTTGTCTCTCAGCTCTTGCATGTATGGCTGCGTTAAGTGTGAGCAGTAATTGCTTTTCGTTCCTGGTAATTCAGTCCTATTTCTGCTTTCAGAAGCTCCTTATAAAGCTCAGTTCGTAGCAGACTAAGAATCAAAGGCTCTGCCTCCTAGCCTTGGATTTGCTGAATCTTTTCTTCTCCTCTGTCTTTCCAGATGTCCCCTTGGTGACACTTAACTTACCCAACCAGCCCTCCCAAGGAGCTGGATCACTTCCAAAATCTGTCTGTTGACCATTGCATGGATCTTGAAGCTCGTTGCTACTTGCATAACAAGGGATGCAACCTAGTGGAGGCAACAAACCAACCACCCGTTCTTCTGCTCCCTGCATATCCAGGTGGATCACTCCTGAACATGACAAACTGGTGACAGGAGTCTGTGTGCAGGACCTCCCAGAAGCTGAAGCAACACATGGCAAAGCTGCAATGAGGAACGAGGATTCAAGGCAGTAAGAGTGATCGGAGCCTGGGGGGATATGGATGAAAAGCCACCCTAGTGTTAAGCTATTGCTGCCCAGGGGCTTGCTATTCTTACTAATCAGAGACTCCCAGAACCCGATGGTCCTCAGTTAATGCTGACCTCCAGGGCAGGGCTAGGAATTACATCTGGTCATTCAAAGTAGCCTTGATAAATGTGTTGCTGCCAGAGGACAATAATGCATTTTAAACAAGGTCAGGTGTCCTGTTGTGTTGCAGGACATAATCCTAGCTTGTGTACTAGTCGTCTATCAAATTTCAATTGCATGATACATGCTGGAGCTACCTGCCCTCCATGGATATTCCCCCCTCCACCACTGCTCCCAAATCCTTGACCATCATTTAAGACTATCCTAAGAGAAAAATAGCAAAGCTAGTTTTGTACAAATAGAGTAGGTGGAAGCTACTGGTTCATGCTCTTCCCAGTCAAAAATTATCTTCCAATGATAGTGAAAATCCCATTATATTCTATCATTTTGAAAAATAAAAATTTTAAGTATTCATCTTTGGTTTGTTTGTTGTTTCCCCCCCCCCCCCCCAGTTAAAGCATAGCCTGGCTTCCTTTGCTGGGGGTATTAAATGCCTTATTTAAATAGCTGAAAACAAGTAGCCCTTGGAAGAAGTACGTAACACGCACAGCCACAGAAGAAATTAGTTAGTCTCTGGCCGAGGGCTTTCTATTAGCTTTATTTAATACATATAAAAGACTTTGTGTTGCTGTCCCTATCGCACACGCAAGGCAGATTCCACAGTGGACTATATTTGGTCTTGCATGCCTGTTTTCCCCATAGTTTTACTTATTATTCTTACAAAGGATAAACAGACAGGCATGTGCTTATGTATTTTGAAGAGCATATTTCCTCATACTCTACGAGAGATTTCTTTGAATACCCTTTCATAATTTGCAATTGTGCCCTTGGAAGTTTTAGCAATATTTGTTTCAAATAAGTTTATTTTTGTATGATTGATTGAAATCTCAAGCTGCAATTAAGAAAATTGCAGCAAGAACCATTAAAGGGATAGCGTCATGTTCTCCCCTTTCCACTAAAATGTCAGGTTTCAATGTCACCGCAAGATAACCCAATCGCACGCTTGTACACCATTCACCCGGGCTGGAGTAAGCGTAAAACCGTCTGGAGTACTAATTACAAATGACTAGAAATAATGATACGCGGCAGAAGGGAAATGAAAGGGCCCGGTCCTTATTACTTAACGGCCGAGGTGTATATGCGCAGTAATGCGGGGTATTGTGAAGCAGTCTATTTAGTAAACATACAAACATCCATCCCCACTTGTAGATTAGCCTCAGTCCGTCCGTCCGTCCCTCCCCCACCTCCCTCTGTCTCTCTGCCCTTTCTTTCTCTCCAATTATAAACCAGCACCAGGTTTTCTCATCAGCCATCTCCATGTCTCCAAATGGCTTTTCAGTGTCAGGCCTATCAGGAAATTAACTCATCATGCAGTGACAGCTGCTAATTTTTTCCCCTTACATGTCAGATGGATCGCCTGCTGAAGCTAATAATGAATCACCAATCCCTGATTAGAAGGTGCTTCCGAAACATATAACTGCCATCTGAGCTAACTTTTTTCTTCATATAAAATGATATCACCCTAGAGGAGTAGAAAACGAATTGTATTCTTCAACAAGATGGAACAGGGGTAGGCTGTTTAAGTGAGCCGTGTGCTATCTTAAATTATGGGCTAATATTGCACAGTAAAATAAGTGAAAACTCACAGCTCTTTTTTATTTTGCCAAATGAATGACCTTTTTTCTGTTACTTAATCCTCTCACTAGGACTAACCTTGTTTCAAATTTCAGGGGTGGTTTTGTCTTCATCCTTCTCTCTTTCTTATTCTGTTTACAGCTTTTGTGCTCAGGAAGTCTACTGAGCAGGGAAAGTTGGGAAAAAGCCCCAGAAGTGGCTTTCCCGAGGCATGCGCCTACCACACCGCCAGTTTCTCATACTGCTCTGCCAGTAGCTCCAACCCCATCTCTCGACCCCCATGATTTTCTGAAGGGGACTCACCTGTGCTTTAAGCTTTAAGTTCAGGGCCAGCCCGAGGCGCAAGAACTTCGACACGCAGAGATTCCTACAGCGATTATACAAGCCGAATCCACTGTCCACAAAGATCACAAATACATTTCTTCCAGGACCTCACAGCTAACATTTCTGGTATTAAAGCAGCGTTTATAAATGACAGCAGTGCTTGCAGCGCTGTGCGCAATCCACATGTGCATACCTTAGCGCATCAACTGTTGGCTCTGGCTCATCTCACTTCCACAGCGAAGTGCAGCTGGTAGTCAGGCAGAATGGTATGTAGCTGTGGGCACTTTGGGCTGTGTTGGGTTTGGGGTTTTTTAATTTTGTTTTTGTTATAGGAAATACTTCTCTAAATATTGTTTCCAGCTATCTCTTATCTCCCATTTCTCCCCAAAGATGGAGCTTGACTTCAGGGGCCAGGAGACACTGCCTCAGGAGGTGTGTATCGGATTCTTAAGAAATGGAGGGTCAAACTGCTTGCCAGAAACATCTCTTCTTCCTCTGGCTTTGTTTTCATTTAGGGTTTTTTTGTTCACTTTTGGTTGTTGTTTTGGGTTTTTTTTCCTCCCCTGCATACTAGTTCAATGCTTCCTAAACACATTTTTACCTATTTGGCACTGTTCACAGTACGATCCAACTTTGTTAATGCTTATTCAGAACAGATAACAAAGAGAAAATTAAGCCACTGGCTCTGGCAGTCAGAATATTGGAAGGCAACTGACTGACATGGGCATACAACCGCTTCCATTACAGCGTAGCCCTTGATTTTTCCAGGAGACGGGCAACTGAAGGTGTTCAAATCAAACAGCAAACCACATGTTTAGGAGTGAATAGCTGCCTGGGCTATACACCTTCCTACATCCACCTACAAGCCCTTCTACTATGCTCTGACAGCGGACACTACCTGTGGCAACGGGGTCCTGCAGCCCCTGAGCCTGCTCCCTGACGTGCCACGGGCACCTCGCCAGCACCAGGCACGGCCATCCTGGGGGCTCAGGTGCTTTTCAGGTGCTGCTCCACCCCGAGCGCCTCCCTCCGGTGCCTCCTTCCCTGCTTCCCAGGGATGCTTGTGCCAGGAGCTCAGGCACGGGCGGGAGACAAATACCAGAGATGAGTTTCCTAAGCCCTGGGAGAGATTGGCCGCAGCCTCCACTTGCGGTGTATGGCAGAGCATTTCAGCATGGGGTTGAGACACTGCGTGGAGTCCTTAAGCAGGCTGTCTGCACAGGAATGAATGTCACCCTTGATTTCCAATGTTACATTTGTAGGGCACTAATAAGTTAACTTTAAAGTGCACATTAAAAAGAAGAAGGGGGGAAAAAAAAAAAAGCCCTAGAAAAATATTAGCTCTCCTGATCAGGCTGCATTCGGAGAGAAGTATCGTTAACCTGAGCTTCCAGGTAATTACAGCACACGGTAGGTTAGTGAATCCTTTCCAGTGCTCCCAAGCACAGGAACACCTACCACTGTTGGTGGGGGGTTTTTTTGTTGTTTTTTTTTTTTATGCAAAGGTCTGCTCTTTTCATTGTGCATACAATGTGATTGCTGGTTTGACACTGCAGGCTACACTGGTTTTATGAAGGATTAAATGCCACCTGAGACATATTTATCCTAAATAAATCACAAATGGTAAACTGCAGCATGTCAGTGTCAACACCCTGTACTGCAGCAGAAAGGTTAGCCATACAGGGCTAAGCACAGCAAAGAATTAGCATCCAAGCTGCAAGACCACAGGGCTACAGTTAACAGGAGAAATGATCAAGAAGAAATATTTCCACTGAAAAACATTCCGTTTTTTGAACATCTGTGAGAGTCTTGCAGAGGGCCATCATTTTGTAAAGGTCACCTTTTTCCTGATAACAAACGGGAGTTGATCCTGTCACTGTTTGCTGAAGACAGTATTTAAGAGTAAGTGAACAGCCTGTCACTTTTAAGAAAGATGAGCAAGTCAAACTCGGCTAATTATGAATCTCGATGTCTAACTTGAAATTTACTTTTTGGGGGTTTGACAAAGACACAACCTTAATTCCTGGAAAATAATATAATTTAAAAAATAATAATAAAAAGAGATGAAAAGACAGCAGGATCTTATAGCCCCGGAATGAAGCACCTTTTCTAAGCAGCTCTATCAGAAAATACATTTTTAAACAGTTGCTTCAGGAAGGAACTATTGTTTTACCTCACCCCAACTTTCTTACAGTTGATAATTTCAAGATATTAAACATGATAGGAAACCCAGTTATCTCTAGAGTCAGCATGGCTTATACCCTAAACACTTACACGATTATATTAAGCATGCATGAGGCACACTTCAGAAATTAGATTCTTTTATCTTTATCTATCTAGCGAGCTAGAGAAAAGAGAAAAGAGAAAATGCACAGACATAACAGATAGCATTCGTTTGCTCCTGCTGAATGCCAGTTCTGTTTATTGCTTAATATTAAAAATCACGATGCTTCATTTTAATGCTAACATTTTATTTGAAAGACAAAAAAAATAATCCCCAAACCTTGCCAGTTTATATTTTACAATTTTGTAAAGAAACAAAAGCAGTTGTATCATGAAACAAATCTTTTCAACAGGAACTTGCATTGAACAATTGCAGTATATCCACAAGTAAATAATTGACATTCTGGACTAAGCAAGAAATACAAGGTCACCTTTTTTTTTTTCTACTTGTTAATGTCAATGTCAGAATTTTCTTTAAAAAACCCCATAACATTTCAGAAGTCGCTCACAAACTGAACTGCAAAATGGTATTTTTATGAAGCCCTATTTATAAGAAAAGCAAAACACTGACAGTGACAATTTTTTTATTTTTTTTTTTCCAAAAAATGCACAATTCTTATGTAGGACTCCCATCTAAAATTAAGTGGAAGTTACAGGCATCAAGTTCTTCTTGAATATGTATAATCAAGAATTTTCTGAAGTGTAGCTTTTTTGAGCTCTTCTTCAGGGAAAGTCCTATGTGATATCACGAGAGAGTAAGCTACTGTGAAAAATTTGATTTTAGATGCAAAAAATACTTATTTTGAGGATGTATTTTTAGCCAGGGATATCTTAAAGTAAGGTTCTAGAAAGCAAAATGTCTCCTGCTCTTCTTTAAAATAAAGAAGGGCACCAATTACAGTATGTAAGCTTACCTGTTCACCTAGTTACTGTGGGGTTTGTATTTTTTGCTTATTTATCTGTTCACAAAATGTCCACGTAAGTGGAACTATTTTACCCCTGTGATTATGTTAGACAAAAATGACAGACGGCAGGGAATTACCCTGAGATAAAACAACATTTAAAAAAAAAAACCAACAAAGAAAGCGGTGAACAGAACAATACTTACTGTTCAGGGGCGGGGGGGGGAGCTTTTTATCCTCTTTTGTACCCTAATATGCTTGTTTTATAATAATCCCATACAATAATTCTTACAGCTATTGTAACAAGATTGTACTATCCTTTTCAGTGAACTCCTAGTAGCTGACCTTCACCTCCTGCAGGGCGCATATTTGTTATCTGGCTAGGAGGACATTGTATTGAGAAGGTTTTACAGAAAATGTTCCAGGAATACAGTACCTCCATGGATCTGGTAATTTCCAGCTTTTCCCTGCATCAAACCTAAGAGATGAAAGTCTTCATGCTTCTTGTACTTCATTATCATCTCTCTGGCCCTGAATTACTTGTGAGCCACCCTCTGTATAAATGACCATGCTTGTTAACTGTTCTCCTGCTCTGTCAGGGGATACAGCTTCTGTTTTTATAGCACCACCAGCCTGCAAAATCTCTGGAGACCCGGCTGTCTCTATCACAGCATGTGAGTACACACCAGGCTCATCCTGCATGTCTGGTGGCAATTCTGTGACGATGTAGTGGGTTGCACCTTCAGAGAAGTCACCATCAGAACCCTGAACCATGGCTTGAGCTATTTCTTCTGTGACAATAATCTGTGATATTTCCCCATCTGACTCAACTAAATCCATGTGTTCGCTTTGGACACTGAGCGCATGGCTACCAGCTTCCTGCATAATTATCTGAGAGCCTTCTCTAGCTACCATATGCACAGTCCCTTCCTCATTTACAATGACCTGAGTGACACCTTCTTCCATCAGCTGGTCGGCTGCAGCCGTATCACATACAGCAAACTGTAATACTCCTTGGACCATTTTCTTAAAGGCAGCCTGAGCTCTCTCCTGAGATGCAATTATAGCCGATGGGTGCATGACCCGCGTCACTACTTCCATAGGTTCGGTATCTTCCTGAGCCTCTTGAACTTCATGGAACATTTGTATTTCTTGTCCCTCTGCATTACTGGGAATGCTGGGCATCTCTGGGTTTGGCATTTGCAAGAAATCTTTGTGACTAGACCTGCATCTGTCAAGGAGTCCAGATTTGTTTTCCACTTCACCCAGCTCTGTTACAGCACAAAGCAAGGCATCTAATGCTGAGGAGGAGTCTGGAGGATGGCCTGTAGCTTCAGAAGCATCTAAAACTTCTTGTCGCATTATCTGCTGCAGTACAGCATTACTGGAGTCAGGAACCGCGTCTATTTGAACGGCCTCCTCCATATCAGTTCCTGTTCCTTCAACCACTACTACCTGTGTTGCACCATCTGCTAACTGCTCAGTAAGTATCTGCCCTGGAACCATACTACTCACGTGTGAGCCATTTTGATTTGTAGCTATGACTTGCCCATCTTCTGTAATATGGACCACCCTGGCCATCTGACCAGCCATTGCGAGAGTCTGAAGGGTAGCCGCTGCTGTTTCTTCCACAGAGGCATCAATTGCAAAGTCGCCATCGTATCCTTGAATAATAATAACTTGCTGAACTTCTTCAGGTGACTGTGTCTGTCTTCTACTGCCCCGAAAGACCTTCTCTTTAACTGGAGAAACCTCTCCCAGTGCTGCTGCAGTAAAAGGACTCGTAGTTTCCACAAATGTTGCTCCTTGTCCCTTCAGTCGGCACTCATAGGACTTGGACACGATCCCTACAAGATAATATACGCTGTTAACATGGTATCATGGCAAATATCAGTTCATTACTTTAACAAATAGTAGCTTAAATGGAAAAAAATTCTTTGACAATTTTTAGATTTCACTGGCAGAAAACACAGATAAAATGAGCAAGAGAATAAAAACAATTTGCATGTTTTCCAAATAGCATATTTACAGGTTGAAATAATTGCCGAGTTTAACAATTCTGCAGCCTATTAACAATTTAAATGTGTTTTTTAAAATATGCTGTATAAAAAAGCCCAGATAAATACAGTATACAGTTAAAAGCCATTAACACATCTTTTATAGAAGATCCTATCGGTGATATTTCAGTACTTCAGTGATGAATTTTAGGATCGTATATTACATTAAACATATCTGGGTGTGAAAAACTGTGGCTGATCTTCTTAATACCCTGCTTTTGCTGGCGAGGTAATTGCCATGCTGTCATTTTGATGCTATTGTCTTCCCCTTCATTTCCCACCTAGCATCTTCTCCAGCACACCTGACTGACTCAGTCACTAGCCTAGTTACCTGGAGAAAACACTCAGTAGTTTTCTTACCCTAAGCAGGGTATTGTATAAAATATCATCCAGAGAAGCCACAATTACACTTCTTAGTTATTTCTACATGAAATCAATTAACAAATTAAAATACCTGTAACCTCCACATTCCAACTGCTCGCTCTGCCACTCAATCTGGTTTTGGGTCATTGAGGGCTTCCTTCTCAGTTCTCATCACTAACAACAAAGCTTCAGCAAAGCACATGGTGCCCACAGCTGCACAAAGTCAAGCCCACCATCCTCAAAGCATGGCCTCAAGGTTGCCTTCGGCATTTTTGGGAAGAGACAACTGAGAGCACCCTGTGACCAGCTTTGTGGATGTCTGTGGCAGAACAGCTCTAGCACTCGCTGTGTCCCCATGGCAGTGCCATCCTGAAGCACCCCTGCAGCTCCTGCAGGTGCTGGGAAACAAGCTTTGGGCCACAACCAGTGCACACAAAGAGAAGAGTGGGTCCTGGACACTGAGAACAAGGTGAAGGTCTAATGCCAGATGGGCCTTGGGAAGGCTGATGAAGTCCATGCTGTTGAGACTACCCACACCCACGATCTAATTTAAATTCACCTACACAAACTGAAATCACATCTTTGGAATAACAGGTATAGCTTCTTATCACTAACACACATAGACACACCATCGCTTGTTTGGGATAAAACAAGCAAGAAAAAAAATTGACTCTTAGAGGCAAATCTGGGGTTAGCACTGTACTTTCCAAGCCACTAAGACACTTCTAGTGAACAACACACTCCACACAACTGAAGAGGCCAAGAAAATTATACTAAAGGTGGCCTAAGGGTGCTCTTTCACCCAAAGCATAGAGCTGACAGGCCCTGATCCCATAGAGAACTAAACTGGGCACTAAAAACCAGAGATTTAATTTGCTTAAAGGTAAGTTCGCACTTAGGAGCTGTGTTACTCCGAGACTGAGTACTTGGCATCTTGAAGCCTCTAGCAAATCAATATGCTAAGGTGCATATCAAGCTAATATTCCAAGACAACACCAATGCTGAAAAGACTGAGCTCTCATTGGCATCTATCTGTCTGTCTGTCTATCTATCTTTTTTTCTATTACAAAGCTTTTGGTGGAGAACTGTACTGTGAAGCACACGAAGTAATTTTGCTAAGCTGAAAGGCTGCAAATCACCTCCACAAGTCTGAACTGATGTTATACAACTTTCTCCATCCTAGTTTGCAAGGCAGGTTATCTTTGGAAAAGAAAATTAACAATTTAAACCATTAGAGTGTTTCCAAGCGATGCTGCGTGATAAATCTGGCACATTCAATTGAAGTACATTTTGTCAGGCATAAGCAAGAAGGAAGCTTACTGTGGTATGACTGGTTCTCATCCCCACTTTTCCTGTGCTCTCTGTAGGCACTGACATTCACAAGACCCCCCAAAGAGCAGAAAAATAGGAAGGGGAAATCAACATAATAAAATGACAATTATCTTAGCTCCTCCACATTTTATAATAGAGTAGAAGTAATTAATTCTCTCAGGAATCTTGCTTTGTTGACATGATAAAAGAGGAGCCTGGCAGTGATGTGGCACAAAATCAAAATAACTCTACAAATCATGCATTTTCCACTGGATTTCAAAATCAAAATAACTCTACGATCATAATTTTCACACGGGCACAGCAAAATCATGACATCTTTCCTCTAAGATCATGATAATTTATGTACGGGACATGGCATCACTGCACTGAGGAGAAGCTCTGGTCTGGGGAAGGGAAAGCAAAAGGAAATTCACCCTGGTTTCATCTCCTCAAAGAAATGCTGTACCCGAGAATCTATGCAACTCCAGTCTTTACTGTGCAATTGAATGGGAAGTCTCCTGGGTGAAGAGCTATCCAGAGAATCCCTCGCAGCACTGATAATTATGCCATTCTGACTGCTTACTTAATCTATTTGAATCCAGAGGTGAGTTAAGCCACTTCCTGACCATTAAAGTAAACTACATGGGTAAATACTGCTGTCACTAAGGGGTGTGATGAAGCTTAACTACACCAACATCTTAACCTCAGCTCAGTGCAACCCCAGCTATTCCATCACAGTTCATAAATGCGATTGCAGGTCCGTCTTTTGATTCAGCAATTTAATAACTTCGAGTGCTGTCAGTACTGCTTTGAAAAATGGCTCCTATAAAATGTAACAGCCTCAATCAGATTGTAAAAGATTCACCCACTGAAGATTCTTCCATTTCAACTATAATGAATTAATGTTGAGCTGTGTAGAAGTTCAAGTGTCATTTAAACTAATGTGAATCTACTGTAACTTTAAATTTTAACTGGACTATGACCAAGAATTTACTGGGAACATCAACTTCAATTTTAGTGATTTTTCATGGTAAATATGAATTGCAGATTTTACCGGTTTTCTTTTGTTTTAACAGTGAACAGCCAAGTAGGGAAGATATTTAGAAAACAACATATTTTGTGGCTTAGCTGCTATTCCGACTTTGGAACAGTGCATTTCTATAATGGAGCACTGCTATCCAACACAACATTTGTAGGAATTTTTATGTATTTAAGGAACATGTCATATTATTGGACTGTATGTAGCAACAAATCACGTTGTCCTATTAAATCCAGCCTGCCTCTCGCCCCCTCTTAAAAACGGGTAAAGAGAAGGGGTAAGTGTTGGCTGACATGGCGAGCATAAGCTGCAATACAAGCCCACATTAATATTAGGAAAAGTGGACTTGTTGCTGATTGCATGTCATTGCAAATTAAAAAGATACACAAATAGGCATTAAAATGACAAAATATAATGATACGAGAGCTCATATTCAGACAATTTGTAAAGAGGTGTTTCATATCTTGGGGTGCAATGATCACAGAATTGGTTTCTTTCCAAGAAGTCTGTCATTTCAGCAGAGCCATTATTTATCAGTTGGAGTCCTGAGCGACTGTTAGTTTTTTATTTGAACATGTCAGGATTTTTTAGACATTAAATCCATATTCGTAGGTTATTTTAATTCTCAGAGACCACAAACTCCCGAAATAGGGCTAAAAGAAATGCTTTGATGTTTAACGTGCTTCTGGGAAACTACAAATAGGGCTTAGTACCTTTTTGCCTCTCTTTTACTCAATACCTGACTTTCTTTTGTGTGTCTGTTTTATTCTTTTGTTACTGTCATCATTTGTTCCCCACAGAATAAATACCTTATTCTTTTGTTAAGCTTACATTTAATTAAAATGTACAGGATTTGTGCAGTAAACTCGAATGAAACAAATAAAACAAGGGCCCCCTCTCTTGAAGGCATACGTTGTGAATGAAAAATGTCATTACAGACTAAAAAATTTTGCAGTAAACAGGGCCTACAGAGAGAAGTTTCCCCCGTAATGACATCCATAAAATACACAAATGGCACTTTTAGTACCATCCTGAATATGGCATTTTCTGTGCTCTACACACAATCTAAATGGTTTGATCATAGAGCATAATACTCCATTGGGTTTATAGAACAATCAATGTTCCATAAAATGATGTATTTATCCAATAGTAGGCTCAGCAGTTACTGGTGTATGACATTGTAGGACACTGGCTTTGTACTGTTCAGCAGCACACATGCTGGCTGTAAAACTTATCTAACACTACTTCAACAACTTCATCTCATCTGTGTCAAGTAATTTGTTGAAGCCTCAGCTTGGTTTAAAAAAACTTGTAATAAAAATTCATAGAATTTTCAGGAGAATGAAAGCTGATGACAATAGAAAGGTCACATTGTGGCGCCACTCGCGGGGTCGGGGGTCAGCTGCAGTTCTAAAACAGAAAGTAGATTTCATGCATCGTGTAGCAGATAAAGATGGCATTAAGGAGACTTGTCTCAGAAAGAAATGCGTAATGCGTTAGGAAAGTCTGGGCTAATATTATATGTAAAGCACCACTTTGCTCTCAGCCAGCAGCCTCTTTAGAATTCTAACCCTTCCCCAAAAGTTGTAGCAAGCGGTTGTGCATGGTGAGGCTAGGCTGAGGACATCCTTCACAAGGAGCACCTTTAGGACAAAGCAGTAAGTCATAAATGAAATAATCTATTACAAGGACGGAAATGATCTGCATTTACACAGCAAGCTTAAACCAGCTATTTTTCCTTTTCTGCAAAAGTTCTAGGAGGCCTGATTTATAGCACCCTATTCAGCAACACTTAATTTTTCATACTTTGGTGATTAGGTACGTTATTTATTGACACATATGAATATTTGGTATCTGCTAAAATGCAACGAATATTAAATAATGTGAATGCAAATAAACATCTTTTCCTTCAATTAAATACAACCTTTAAGGAATTTAAAAGATATAGAAAATTCAACTTACATTGGGCATCACTTGAATGAGAACTGATTTTTTTATTTTAAGAGTTATTTTCTACATGGCAGTACAATATTTTTGAATGCTACAGTAAGTCCACCATTCAAATTCATAAAGAAACAATTTAGGCCTTGATCAAGCTCCAAGTTTCTGCTCTTTTTTCTTTCCCTTTTTTTTTTTTTATTACTTTTTTAATGATCTCTACTTTAATTAATTAAGTGCAGTCTAAGAATGGTGGCATAATGTCATAACTTTGGGATTTCCTTGATTTTCAGAGGCCATAATAATAAGCCACATTTTTCAGATCTCTGTTCCTTAACCATAGTAAAAACCATTCTTTCTCATTTGTAAGGTTTTTATGTGCAAGCAGTGCATGGGCCAGCATTTTCTAAACCAGCTAGTTAAGCTACTAAATAACAGGTTGTGAAGGCTCATTCATGTCTTCTGCTGAAGGAAAGAAAATAGGATGGGTCAAACCAAGAAATGAAATAAATCAGCAACCCAAAATGGCTCTGTCAGAACTATTATGTCCATAAAGGCAGCGAATATTTGTAAAGCAGTACAAATAAGTACACCTATGGGGGACTTAACCAGCTCCCTGAGAGACTTGAAAAAAATCCATCATTGACACAAAGTACATAAATCTCAAGAGATACTGATGCAGCAAGTTTTATTTCCTTTCAGCATATTATTACGGTAAAAAGAAAATTAAACAAAAACAATTCCCAAATGATATTCATAGTTCATTTTATACTTAAACATCCAGTAATGTCATGTTTCAATGCTGAAACTCAAAACATCCTTGGCTTCTAGCTTTGTCCTTAATCACTCAATCATGTTTAGAAACTTCAAGGTCTTCTAAGAATTGCTTGAATAAAGGATGAAGTTTTAACCTTTCAGGTATCTTAAACAAAGCAGCAGATGTCCTTTTAGCTTCCTTAAAATGTAAAAGGAAATATTTCTGTAATTTTTTTTCTTTTGAAAAACAGACTGAAATTTCCTGCTTGTTATTTTCACCTCCCACACCTTTGAGGACTATGATAACAGCAACAAAAAGCACGAAAAGAAAAAAACAACCACCAAAATAAATAGCTGAGCCATTCAGCTAGGGTGTTTAGGCAGTTTGGTTTGGTTTAGTTTCCCTCCAGTGTCCAATTAACCTTTGGGAAAAGGCCTTCTCTGTGAAAAATTTCAGTTTCTCTTTTCCTGCTTTCAAGGTCAAAAATGAACAGTATAGAGCCCAGTGTTACAGAAGCTATGCAAATAAAAAAACATACGTACTGAAACTCCCACTGATCATGGCAAACGTGCAGTGTTAACGTGTAGATTTTACAACTGCCTAATCTGCCCAGTAACTGATTTTCTTGTAGACTACTCTTCCTCTTTACCTGCTTGCAACAATGCAGGCTTGTCTTCTCACCTCCTGCGTGTGAGCAAAAACCTCACCGTGGCATATACAGCAATTATCTATATGGGCAAGGAGCATTAGGAATGTATTTGGAGTATTTTAGCTACCTCTTCCAGTGCAATTTAGCAGCTGGAGATGAGGATAGCCAGCCTGGACATTTCTTGGCAGTCCAGCTACAAAGGCTACTCTGGCCCTCAGTCTGGGGACTACTGACGCTGATGCTACATGGACGCACTTTTGCTGTTTTATACCCTGCAGTGCAACTGCAAAATGCATTTTTAGCACTTCTAAGTCAGAATCCCAATTTCAAGAGGTACTGGTCATGCTTGGTCAAACTGGAGAATTGTTTCCTGGGCAGAGAGAACATATAAGACAATATGAAAAATAATATGAATGTTAATATGAGAAAATCAAGGAAAAAACCCCACAAGTTCTGCTCATAAGGAAAATGATCTGGATTTCTGAAATAGCTCTAGTCCCAGACAGTAACTGTTTTGTCAAAAAAAAAGCAAAAACCCTTTTTGTCATTATTATCTCAGCAAGAGTTTTTGTCTTTCAAGAATATATACATTTAGATCCTGGTCTTATAAACATTTATTTATCAAGAGTACTGCTTACTGCCATAGTTAGCCTCAATAGTCTCAAAGGGACTAAACATGGTAGCTTGCATTATGCATTGTGTTTGCATAATCAGGCCCTTGGGATTAACAATTCTGAAAGTGGCTAGCCTTCCCTAACGTTTGATGTACATATATGCACTAAAGAGAACAGACACTTGTAAGGGATACCTAAAATAAAACATCATGTTGTTAAATGATCAAGCAGAAATTATATTCTTCTGCATACCTATCAAATATGAGGATTGTGATTTCCTGTATTTATTAATTCTGATTTATGCACCCATTCAGTAAAAAGGAGCACCTGTTCTTTGCTCGAGGGCACGTCTCAACCCATTTGAAAAGCAAAGCAGTTTTTAGGGGGAATGCTCGGGAATAACTAGAAATAGTAAGTTTCCCCAGTTCTTTTTGTTAGTTAAGATAGCAGAAACTACCATTTCCAGTATGATAGGCATATCTGTATTTCATTTGTAAATTCAACTATGTTACAGTGTATATTCATATCTTTCCAGAGTAAATTATGGGAAATAACCATTTGTCTTCATTGTAGACACTTTTGTATGTATAGTAGAAAACAAACCTCTATTCAATAACTGCACAGAGGCACCATTAAAATCAAATTTACAGTAAACAGAACCTGCAGCTGGGGTAAAACACTAACTGTTAGTATTTTAATTATCAGCGAAGCTTTCGGAGGTCTAACATCTGCTCATAGCCAAATGACAGCAGCTGTTTGTGTACACTTAAAACAATGTGAATTTCTTCTATAAATATTAAAATGAATTGTATGTTGTGTGTTCATTGTGGCTATATTCTTATTAAGCTGTTTAAGTATACAGGGTATTTCGAACTTCTTTCTTGTGGCAAATTCGTAAAGGGCTGACCTCTTCAAAAGAATGAGAGGCAAAGACAGCAAAAATTCTTGAGTCTGTAAATTGAAAATGTTTAGAGCGAGTAGTAGAGGTCACCCTCTGCCAAAATGTTGCAAGTAAATGCTAACAAAACATCAGCAGTAAGTTCTGATCGTTGTGCACTATACTAACTTCAAGGACAGGACTTCTCAGCGTGCAATATGTCGGGAGTCTACGGGATGGGTTATATCAAAAGCTAACACTCATCTAATAAGTAAAGCAATTAATGTGCTATCTTATCAGAAAAAAAATACTCTGTTTCAATACCCAAAGCATTGCAGGAGATGAGTGTACTCTCTTTTGCGGACTTCATCAAAATCATACTGGAATGAGCCCTGATTCATATGATTAGAAGTAATAAACTGTCAGGAAGAAGGAGCTATGCTGGGCCAGTATGAGATCAGTTAATTTTGCTAAAAAGGGCGAGCTTCATAACTTAATTTTGCAGCTTTTTATCTGGACACTGACATACAGTTGATATTTTCCTGCTCAGGAATATAGGAAAGAAACCTGGAGGAATGACATACATCTGGTCAAATGGTAGAGGCTGTTACAGTGAGAAAAGAGAGCTTTACAACCAGTTTCAGAAGAAAACAAGGGAAGGGGTTTTATGGTTTTAACTTGTACAGGTTTTCAGTGAAGAAAGATCTATTTCTTTGCTTTTACAGCACCAAATGTAATGCCAGTGGCTAATAATATTTGTATATTTTTGCAACAGATCTACAGCTGGAAATGAGCACTACAATCATTTAGTCTGAAAGCTGTAGGTCATGCCAACCTGTGTTTTGAAAAAACAACCAATGAGGCGCTTCAGCCTTACACGTGTAACCACAACATAGGATCAACCACCAGCACAGTGTCCTTAAACTGGTACATGGCACGAGACAAAGGTGAATTAATTACGAGTGTGGCTCCTGAGCTTCTGACATCAGATTTCCCACCTCAAAAGTCAGTCTCAGTGCAAGGCATCTAATGACTTCTGCAAAGGAGGGAATAGGGCTGGTTATAGGTGGTCCAGGTGCAATGCAGAGGCTTTCCCCTCCGCTGGCCCCTCACTCCTCCTGAGGCACTGACAGCATCGAGGCTTATCATGCCTAAAATGATGATCATTAGAAAAGATGCTGATTTTTCAGCTGAGAGTGTCACAACTTTAGCAGTAACACTAGGATTACTCAGGAAGCGTGAAGCAGGGTACACGCTGGTCCTGGGAGGTAGGATGGGGAGTAGAGGCTGGAGAGACGGGTAACTCTTTTATACCACTGTCAAGGGTCGAGTTTGTGACAAAGTCTTCTTTTCATGATTCACCTCTGGTGAAGGATGGAAGCAGCATGTTTCCAGCATATCTTCAAAGAAAGAGCTGTTCGTGTAATTGACCCTGCTGCTGACAGAAATATATTTTCAGTGCTACTGATACAGTAGTACTTAAATGAGCTGTCTTCCACTTCCAGTGTTGGAAGGCACTAGGCTGTATGGAGATAAAACAAGACAGAAGACACCAAAGGTGGTGCTTTCTGAGCCATCGCTGAGCACTACCGACGCAGGAATTGCTCACACGGTGTGTGTGTGCCAGGGCTGGATGGGAACTGCACCATGAATGGTTGCGCTGCATCTCTGCCTAAGCGCTCAGAACCTCCTTCCTCGAGCTGCTTCCACTCAGCTGCACAGTTGCGCTTTCAAGATCTGAGTAATTTTCATACTACTCTGTCGACAAAACTACCTAAATTGTTGGTTAGCTAGAGGTAGAAGTCAACAGCTTTTAGATGGCATACGGAGTTAATACTAAATTGGGAGGAAGTGTTAACATCACTACCAAGAAAAACAGGATGTAACGTAAGTAAATATGAAAATAACAATGCAAGATTCAACTTGCGCTACTGCATACTAGCACTTGTGGAGAAAGCAAATATGCAAAAATGACATTCAATGAAGAGGAGTCCCTTGAGAACTGTAATGCTGAAGAAATTTAAAGAATGACAGTGTTCATCAAATTACATGGGAGTTTATGAAAATGTAAAACAGGAAAAGAAAACAGGCCGAAGCAATTTTTAATTGCACATTCAAAGGCACGTCTGCTGCAAACTGTTCTGGTACAGATACAACTGAATTATGTCTTGACCTCGCTAGGGGAGAGATCTTGACTAAGGGATATTCAGAATAGTGAAACAAGAATGATTAGAAGGCTGACTTGCTTGGAATTATCGAAGGTTTAAGCGCACATATTCTGGCTACACGTTCTGCTAATGCTGAAGAGGGAGGAAAGTTTTTGTCCCTTTTGGATCAGCATAATCTGATTTTGATGAAACACTAGAACATTCATGCTGTACCACGGGAAGACGTTTGGACACGGTGAGCAATGGAAAGCCAATTCAGCTACCTCATCCACTTCCAGGTGCCAGGGTGACGAAGCTCCCAGATGGAATAAAGTGACTGCACAGTAGTTAGAATATGATTTAACTTGATTCATCACCATTTGTACTGCAAATCCATACCATTTCCGAACAGTTCAGTGAAACACAGCACACGAGTCTGCAGTAACTACTTAGTTAACTTTTGTAAACAACTCCATTCTGAACTGAAGTTCACCCAAGACTGTGGCGCCTTAATTCTTAAAAAGCCAAAGAATTTGCAATGACTGTCAATCAGATGAAGCATGAATCCCTTTCAAATATGGACTAGTAAACAAACCCTGCTACCCTGTCAGGTCATTTCGTTAGCTCTTCTTATTTTTTGCCTTCCTGAGACCCAATTTAGACTAGAAAAAGAGGGAATATTTTAAAACTTATTAGTGATCACATTTTTCTAATACATTTTAAATGCCACTTAGCTCTTACTTCTGATAGCACTTGTTCAAAGATTTATTATATGTCTACAACTGAAGCCAAAAAATGCTTTAAAGCATGTTAATTAAATGATGCCAAGTAGTTTTTAAAACATCATGGTTCCTAGTATACTTGTCTGTAGCATGATGCACAGTGCAGTGAATGCACTTCTTATTCTGCTGTTACATAGGACCTGCTACAGCATCGTTAGTGGTAACATAAGCAGACCCCAAGCACTTTTACTATTGCTGGAACTTAGGTCATATTTTTCAGTGCAGTAGACAAAATTTCAGAGGAAGTTGTGATCATTTTTGTGTAAGCAGTAAAACTTGTGATATGTGACAAGACAGAGACTGGATAACACCCCCACCAAAAAACCCTAGAAGTCTGCAGCTAGATACCTGGAAAATCTGATTTTCAAAAACACTGAGAAACTAACAGCTCCTGCTGACACGTATGTTAAAGGGTTCTTATTTCAGCTACCATTTTTTTTAATACTTCTTACTCTTTTTCCAGCTACCGCAGCTTAGTGAACTAACAGTTTCCTAACTTCTGGCACATAACAGACGAAACGTGCAGGAGGACTCATTGTGGTCTGTCATTTCAAAGATGTGCAGATTAAAGAGCTTCTGAGCAGCCCATGGCATCACAGGTGGAAATAGCTGCTACAAGTCCCAGGTAGGGCTTACTTGGAGATTTTGTAGCTATATCTTTTGGTATATATTCCAGTGCTCCAAAACTCGTTGAGGTTCACCATTTCTTTCAGTGTGTCTCTTAGTACCCTTTAAACATTATTCAGGTTCCTCTACTGAAATAAAAAGACTGTTAAGCTATTTGAATGTTATTATTTTCTTTATAAAAAGAAAATACACATATTAAAATGTACACAGACAGAACAAAAATTATATCAGTGTCTAAAAGAACAAGCTAAAAGAAGTCCAAAATGAATGTATTTCTTCTTCCACATGTTATTTTTTAGGGTCTTTTTCACAATAGAGTGAATTTTATGCATGATTTTAAGGTCTCTGGGTCTAAAGCTAATTTCCTCAATGCAGAATTAGGAAGCAAAATAAAATTGGCCAGCTTTCCACTAGTGCAAGGCCCAAGCACATGCAAATATGAACTGAACGGAACGCATTTAAAATCTAATGGCATTTATCTAACCATGTGCCTCTAAAACCATAGCTCCTGAATTGATCACAATTAGTAATACATTTATCACTAAATAATACCATAAAATGAAAAAGCATTATTCTAACTTTTCAGACAGAGAAGTGAAAAACAACAAAAAGCGTGTTGCCAGGGTCACACAAGAATTCCCAGGTGTATTGAGTCCCAGCTTTATGTCTTAATCACAGCATTATCATTTCTTAGAAGAGCCTATTGTCAACTCCAAGAGTTGAGGTACTCCATTTACCCACAGTGAAGCACTAGTCACATCATTGCAATTTTCCTGATAATGCCCTGTCAATGAATCAACCCCATGTTCATGAGCAGAGAGGAGTTCAGTGTCCATGTATCCTGTAATGAGGAATGCCGGGCTGCAATCTCTGCTGAGATTGTCATAGGTGTCCACTGATACCATCTGCAATTACAGAATTTTATGAGATGGAAACTGGTTCATTATGAAAAAGACTCAAGTCTACCAGCTCATTTCACAGATGTCAGATGGTAGACTTCCCGATCATCACGATTTTTGCAAGTGCGTAAGAAGGGCCTGTAGTTAGGCTTTTGGGAATTAAGCATGTAGCTAATGCTAAGCATAGGCTTAAATGCTTGTCTAAGTTGGACCCTCAGGTAGCCTCAGTCTATGACATATTCAAAACAGGGACTTAGACTCCTTAATTTCTGCTTTACAAGGGCCAAAACAGCAGTGCTTGCTCCCAGAGAAAGTCAGTAACAAAGTTAGCTAAAAATCACTTTTGCTCCCAGCCAAATATATCTCTCTCAGACTGATTTCAGCCTGATTCTAACTAAGCAAAATGACTGTATGAACACATTCAAAAGTATCAGCTGAATTCCATTTTGAATTATCGTCTATTCAAATAAATGAATAAAGACATTCATTTTAAAAGGCTAAAGTACATTATGTATAAGTATACATTTTTGTAGTTTTTTTAAATAAGTTTTATCAAAAAACTTCATTGTTGTATTTAAGAAGAATGTGTAGCGTGGAAAATGTTAAACCTTTCTTCTCACAATGTAATGCCTCTCCTACACACCTGTTTTTGCACTCTCAGACAATGATATATACACCTTCAAATCTGGTAACTATCAGCTTAAAGAAACATCTTAATTTAAGACAATTCAGTCTATTTAAGAACACAGAAATTAAAACCATTCACTAGGCACTGAAAGAAGTACAGATTTCTTCTGCAGCCATCAAGTAATGAAGCACTCTTTGCTATAATATAGCCCTCTCTACCCCTTCCAAAATGACCCTGTCTCTCGGAGGTTGAACCTTACTGCATTTCTTCATTCCCTTTTTAATAAGCAACCACAGAAAAATCCAAGCTAACAGAGTGTTTAGCAAGAGGACCTAAAATACTAAATGCAGGCCATAGCGCTGCTCCAAGCTCTGGGTGAACTTTGATACTCTGCAGACCAAATGGTACGTGCTGATGACAACCTCTATCGTCCTAAATATTAGGAAACCTGCTTATCTGAGAGACTTCCTTTCTCCTCGTGCAACTACCTCAAGTGGCAGTGACAGACACGCTCAAACCATGGTCTCTGGCCTTCCATATGTTCCTTTCACAGGCCTGTTTCCATAACAAAGATATACTCCCTCTTCATCAATTCATCACAACCTCCCCGAACACTTCCCCTCCCACACACGCACTTGGTATCCCCTTTGCCTCATCATGAAAAAAACAGAACAAAAGCCCATCAACCATACAAAAATTATATTGTAGATTTGTAGATTAATGGGCTGATTCTGGCATCTCAATTCGAATGGATTTACAACCACTGTGTTTAGCCCTGTGTGATTTCAAATAGAATTACTCCTGATGAATTTGAAGGCAAATTCACAAAGCGTTAAAACAAACCATGTTTAAACTTGTTGGTTCATCAGATGCAAATATCGTGCATTAAGCAGGGAATACCCATTCATGAAAATAATGAAAACTGACACCAATATAATAAAATCATTACAGGTTTATGGATTCTGGGACTTAAACAAGCCATACCCTTGCTTCTCCTAACTGATTAAATGCTTCTTTGCAGTTTATGTTTGATCCGCAATTCAAAAACAAATTAGTTTAGTCTTTGAGCCCAGAACCTTGGAAAATTGCTAGGAGGTTCTACCTCAGATTTGTCTGGGGAGAAGGGCCGGGTAAGGAGAGGAAACCGTGGGGGCAGGGAAGCTAGCAGTGCAATAGAGAACAGACAGCACAGGAGAGGAAGCAGTCAGATAAATCGAGGCTTACAGACTTCACCGGCAAGCATTCATAAAACCACCACGTGAACAGCATTGTGCGGAACAAAAGGCAATGATGATAAAATTGGGCACTTTTGTTTTATAAAGCTGGCACAAATGGGTCTGTCACACCATGTGCTTCATTTTTATGAAACCTCAACCACCTTCACTTTGCATCGTGTTTGTAGACAAGGGCTTTAAGTGCAGCAGGGCAATGGATTGCCAGTTGTTTCTGGGATTGTCCTATAGCAAGCCAGCAAAAATGAATGCAGCCATGTTCTAGCTGATATGCAGTTGCATCTGAACAGTACATATAGTGTGGGTCTTCCATTAATCCCCCCTTGACTAATTATCATGAACAAGTTTTCATTTTCAGTTAGATGACAACAGCCTAGCTCAAGAGTTTCAAGTAAAATCTTTGTACCTGGATACTAAATTCTTCTCGTAATGATGAGATTTGAAACAGCAAAACATTCCTCACTGAAGCATGTAATGCTGATAATGCACTATTTTGCTGCACAATCTATGCAGTATAAAAAGTTCTTTGCTGCATCATGATCTGCTCCAGATTGTGTATAAATAGCACTTGTAATAAAAGGAATAATTGGAAATGTAACAAGTTTTACTTAAATAACAGCTCCAAAAGAGGCTGGGTGATAATGTAGCTAACACACAACAAAAAAATGAATGGCAATTGCAATAGCTCTTACTCAAAATCATTATTTATCTTCCTCTTTTTTTTTTTTTTTTTTTCATCCATTCACACCAACGTTAAGTATTTTAAACCAGAATGTTTAGAGATTTATATGTTGGGATCTTACGAGGACAATTTGGTTTGTAGAGTTCAGGTGCCATCTAAATGTGCACCAAACACCAGAAAGCCCAACTCTGAAAGTAACCCTCTCCATAACTTTAATCAGTCACCCCAGGAAAGCTCCCACTTCTGAGGACAGAGGTGCATGGAGGAAAAGACCTAACTCGCTGTGCAGTCCTTAAGATTTACATTTTTTAATGTGAATACCTCAAATGAGATACTCAAATCTGTATTTAAAAGACCATTTTACGAGACAACATGCAACACCACATTGACAATGTAGCTGACAGTGGGCCACAGGGGTCTGAGAAGCCCGGCTGTTCTAGCATTGCAGCAATCCAGTACCTGCTGCCTCCATCAGCTTTTATAAATCCCTACCTGGCCAGCAGATCCAGGACTTCCATTCCTATGACAGCCCTGTGATTTGTATCTATGGTTTCGTTACCTCCAGTGCATGGCACATGGAACAATACGGGTCAGAGGTTGAGTAAAATTGTGGCCACATTCAGGACATGGACAAAATTCCCATTGATTCATAATGCGATTACTGCAATTTTGGATTAAAACAAACAAACAAACAATCTGGATTCTGCTGATTCTTCATCATTTAGTGCTCTGACATCAATCCTGGCTTCCAACTGGCATTAAGATGCTGGTTAAAAGCTACTTAGTCCTGAATCACCTGGGATAGTCACTACGTTTAACTCTGTTGCTCTTCCCACACCCTTTTTCATAAGCACAGTCAACAGAAGATTTTGGGATGGACTTTTTTTGTTAGAAAGACAGAAATGTCTGTCATATTTTCTTATCAGTTCTGAAACTGGTCCTGAAACTAGACTAACGTCACTTCTGATTATTAGCTTTGGATATTTTCTGTGAACCATGAGGCAGATGAGGACTTGTTTGTTCCTCATGACTTATTGGTTAAGTTCTCGAGTGCTGCTTAGAAGCTGCTGTAGTATTAATTAAAATTTGTACTGGTTGAAGTGATATATCACAAAACTCTGGCTTCAAGAGTTGCTGAATACCAGACCAAACTCAACTTCCCAGTGCTACACGCATCTTCTGGGGTTTTTTTCATTGTATGAATGTGGGAGAAACACAGTACTCAAGCATAAAGGAACACCTTAATCTGCATTAGAATGAGATGTACGGGTATGTAGTAAGTGCCAATCTGAGCACTCAGATGTGGAATTAGGACTTCGTATATAGGCACTTATTTTAGAAAGTGGATCTCAGAGGATATATAGGGTTGCCCACTTAGCTTGGAAAACCCTGCTCCAGTTTTAAAAGCTACTTGTCACTGCAGAGCAATTTTGAAGCAAAGTGGTATGTTTGGTGGCCTCATTTGCATGACAATACCCAGAATGCTCTCCTAACTCACAGCTATTTCATGGAAGGGCTGATGCATTCAAGCTTTGAGAATAAACTCAAATCATGTGGGTGTACCGGTGCATATAATTTTAATTCTTCCCCCCCTAATCCATGTGCAAAAGGTAGAACTATTAAAGTGGGTAATCATTACAGGTAACTGAACTAACCTGTTCGTCATCCACATTTACTAGAAATCAAAATTACAAATGGTAGTTTGGCAAGTCTCTAACATAGTCATTGATTAGCTGATCATCTCATACCCACGTGTATATGCTTTAAGTGTTGACATCAGTCATCGAGGTTTCTGTGAAGAGCTGTCCCAATATATTAATCAATTAGAAAAACTAAACAACTTACAACACAAAGCACAGATACAGAATAATAGTTCATCAAGATGGACTTCACTCATCTCCTGCACTTTTCTCCTCCTCTCTCACAGCTTGCTACACAAAATAAATGCACTACATCAACTTACACTGCAGTACAGAATATCAGTCTGCTCTATTGTGTGGATTTCACTGCTGAGAAGTTGTACCACTAATTGTCAGTTTCCAACTATCAAAGTAATTTGGTTAAATAATTGGTTTACATTTACTATATTTTATTTGCCTCACAAAAATAAATGTTATAACAAAAGATCATCTGAAGAGGAGGGGATGCTATGGTGATAACACCAATATGGTGCTAACATATGGAGAAATATGTGTGTTTTGTGCATATAAACAATGACATGAAGCCTCAGCTGTTTAGAGAACAAAGCTTTACACCTGAGTTAACTTAATATTGTGATATGTGCATTCTGGTGTGTGTGCGTGTGTGTGTACAAAGGGTGAAATTCTTCTTCTGCTCTTGGATTTTGCCACTGAAATTAAAGAATGCTGTTTTAAAGGCTGATTAACTGGTGATCATTTATAACTTACTCTCAATAGGTGATAAATGATGGCATTTCTTCTTTTCTATTTACTCTACCAGTGACATGAATTCTGCACCCATGTGTGAAACAATGGCTTTTCTATACCTAAAATCAGGTTGATGACATCATGATAACCCTTCAAGCCATTCTTGGCTTTTCAGATGTTTTTCTCTCTTTTATTTTATATAATATATGGATTTGACCACAATTTTTACAGCTCCTCCCCAGATGCAGAAAGGGAATACAGTAACTAAGTGCCTGCAGCAGTCGACAGAAGCTGTTTCCCTTAACCTCCCTCTAGACTACCAGGCGTGAAGAATGGCTGAAACACTTTCCTTCAGCCACCAGAGTGGCTCTTTTTTCCAAATGTCACTAGAACAGCTTCATTCAGAATAGGACGCCACCAGAGGTCCTTCAAAATTCTGCCAGAATGGCTTAAACCCAAAAGTAATTAAAAGCCTCTGAAAAACTCATAAGTCAAGGGAGTGGCATAACACCCATTAATTACAGTGCTCAGTGATGTCACACCTGTGACTTATTAGAGGCTATCCTGAGGTGGGTCCAGAGCTGCTGTTCATAATTTATAATAGTATTTTGAAGACTGCCTATTGAAAAGCAGTATCTAATCAGGATGGTACATATTTAACAATAGCCGACCGCATCATATAAAGGGTAATATGGTGGCTTTCTTTGTAAAACTCTTGCGGATTAACACAGTTTTAAATACCAAACACACCATCACAAAATAGCGCACCTGCAGTGGGACCATGACCCTGTGATAACTCTGATCTAGTTTGACTGTAGCCCTGTTAACTTCAATCAACAGCCAACTCGAAGAAGGACGGGAAAAAGAACTTCCAAGGACAAATGTGACTGCTGTTTTTTCCAGTGGGTCCTGATCTTGACTAATTTTTAATATGTTAATATTGCTATTGGAATTAGAAGTTTATATGCTTTTGCTTAATTATGCTTGGCTGTACTTGCAGGATTTAAACACTAGTAAGGAAAGTAAAATCCTGAACAGGTTACCTGAAATAAACAGGGCTATGTTTATTTCCATCAGTCCTCAGATGTTCTTTTCGCTAGAATATAGAACACATCGTCTATAGAACATTATACTAAATTATATACAGCAATACTAAATTTTATGAATTTGCAGTAAAACTTGTCTGCATTTGATATTCATTTACAGAAAAAATACTGCAATGTTTCTGCAACAGATTAAAACCTGCAATTTGCTTTTTTTCTTTGTCTGTTTTTAGCTTAAATGGAAACAAACCTTACAGTATGGAATTGGCTTAAGGTCACCTGTCTACAAGGGATTACCGTGTAGTTCCTTTTATATTTTTTCCCCCTACTAGTTTGAGGGACAAAAGGGCAGCAGTACCCTAAGGGCTTTTTCAAATAACCTCTTTAGCAAATAAAGTCATACCCTATGTATAGAGGCCATTTTATCCCAGTCCCATGGGCTGCCTGTAGGGTAAAATACTGAATTTTTCTGGCATATGTCAGTGAATGTGAAAAAGAGGATCACTACTTACAGAAAGTTAAAGGCTGAATGAAAGAATGTGAATTTCCTTAATGCGCTAATTTAAAACATTGTATATCGAAGCTGAAGACATCAGCTATAAGCATCTCGGAGAAATACTGGAATACATTTATATGAACCATACAGACACTCAGATACCAACAACTGATTTACTATGGCTTGAACATGCAACAGATTCAGCTTATCTGAAATCTTAAACAAAAAAACAAACAAACAAATATATTTTCTCCCGGGAAAATAAATAAAATGAAATTGGGCCTTTTCTTTATGGATGTAATCTTGTGACTGTATCAACTTAACATTACCATAAACATCTCTGAAATCAACTGTCAAGAAGGAATCTCTTACGCTTATATAAATTACTATTATTGTTGGTTTTATTGCTGCACTTGCTGCACCCCACTTCCGTAATTGGCTAAAAGATAATGTGCAAAACCCCAAACTTTCAAGTATTCGTAAGGTACAAAATAATGGTTTTAAAACAAATGATTTGACAGCTGCAAATGCAGGATAACACCTAGTTACATTATAGAAACAGTGTGGATAATTACTTTTTTCAAAAGGAAAGACTCCATGGACTGCGGTTCTGTCTGAATTTCCCTGCAGCTCAGATAATGTGCAGTAATACAAATCCTGTTGTCACCTCAACCTAAGTCTTTTTATCATCTATACATCAGTAAGAATGATGAGAGACGTCCCATGATTCTAACAGTCTTCCTTTGAAGGATCCACACGTTAATTACTGCACTAATTATGGTTTTTGAATAACCAAATGAAGTAAGCAGTCTATGGGAGGTACAGGCATAAACCTAAGACTGAGAAAATACTAGTTACTGAAGTCATCAGTGTAAACTGACACATTGAACATGCTTAAAAGAAGTAGAAGAAGTAGATTTTAAAAGACAAGCATCTTCAATAATTAGGGTTCCATACAGGAAAAAGAAATGTTATTTCTTAATGGCAAGTGCATTTAAACTGTTATCTAAAGATCTGAAGGTAAGCCTGCTTAATTCACTGCTTCTTCTTTTGTTATTAGGAAAACATAATTGTTCCAAATAATTAGCACTAGAGTACATCACAAGCTGACAACAAAATTATAGAAATCTTCATATTCAGATCCGTCTAGCTGGCTATTAGGAACAGTTTCTGATCATAACCCATTAGTTGAAGTGCTGTGAGTTCTTGATTGCCACCAAATAACCTCAGATATCTGCCTAAGTTAACAGCCTCTATTTATTCAGAGTTTTCTTGACAGTAAAAATTGCTTACGATTTTTACAGCTGCCACACAAAAGAACAGTATCGGATGTGCGTACTTGGAAGATTAGGTGATAAAATAATTGAAATGTGGATTTTAGACACAATTTTAACTCCTAACTTTCTAAATGAAAAACAGCTAAGGGATTTCAGTTTGCTACAATGGTACTACTAGCTTTCCTGTTTATTAAAAATTAAAATGAACACATTCCAAATCTTTCTAGTTGTGACGTCCATGCTAATTAAAGTAAGATTTGTTTGGGGTGAGTTTTTCTCGCATAACAGCCCTACTTTGTCCTTTTTTTCCAATGAACACTGACTAATCAACAGCTAAAGATTTCTCTGTATCTTAAAGCTCAACCTTTTTTTTTTTTGTGTATTTTCTTACGAATAATGCCAAGACATAAATGGCTGTTAATTCATTTCTTAAACAGCTAACTAGCATGGATAGCACCACAGCAAAAGCTACTGGAAAGTGTGGCATATTTTTAAAAGACACTGACAAATGAATCTTCTGACAGAAATTACTGCTGTAACTCCAAAAGGAAAAAAAATACCCAAGCAAAAACCACATACACATGGTGAGAAGGGAAGCGTACTTTCTTAGTTACTTAGCCAGCATCAGTGAGTGGATTATTGATAATGTAATGCAGACAAAATGAAAACTTGTTTAAATTTCCAATCTAATACTTTAGTTATCTCTAATGCTATTTGAAGCTGCTTTCAAAATGTTTTTTTGTGATAATAGCTTGGTTTATAAACCTACAAAGCTTTATGTCAAATCCCATGAGGGATAACTTTGATTACTAGAGTAATTAATGATGCTGGATAGTAATATGGATTTTCTGTTAAGATTTGAGTTTGAAGTTAATTAGTCTGCACATTATGATTTGCTGATTAATTACAGATATTTAGTTATAAAGAGAGATGTTAATTATTAATCTAAAAAATCATCTCGTGTAATTAACTAAAACTTTGACGTCAGTCACCACTCTCCTTGTATGTAGCTTCCAAGGTGCCAGTCCTACAGAGAGGCCCAGGCCTTCCCCAAAAGCTAAAAAAGTCCTTCTGCTATCTTTTTTGTATATATAGTACAGTGAACAAATTTTACTCTTAATTTGTCAGGACAAGCCACCCACTTTGAAGCAGGACAGTAACTTAATTCTCGTCAAAGTACTGATCTTTCATCGCTTATTCTTGCAATATGCCTCACCTTATCACAGAAAAAAATGTGCTATAAAAGAAATTCCACTCTGAGTCTTAACTGGATGTACTCTTGAAATCATGTCTTAACCTCAGAGCTGTGATGTTCTTCTGACTGATGGGCTTTGTCAGTTCCCATGTTAAACTCTGGAATGAGCTCCAGCGTTGCTACAGATATCTGTATTTTCCAGCAGCAGCAGCAGCAGCCTTTAGCGGTGCCAAGAAAATATTAGAGCAAAACTACTAATTAACGTAATAACTCAGTTAGAATTTGAAATCACCTTTTGTTTAAAAAGAAACCCCACCTCATCTTCTCCCCCCCCTTCCCTTCTCATCCGCAAGGAAGAAATCTTACTGTTACTGTAAAGGGGAGGGGAATGCGATTAAGAAAAAGGGTTAAACTAAAAAGCATGAGCAGCACACCAATGTCCTGGAATTTACCCTAGTAACACAGAGTCTGAACAGGGATCTGTTTACATTATCTCTAGATCATCTTGACAATATTTATTCTCTATTTACCTAAATGAGGCAATATGATGATATTTATTGCTCAGAATGGCTAAATATAGACTTTTCCTGAGCACTCAGTACCATAGTGGGAGGTTTTGCTCTAATCTACATCTTTAAACTGACAAGCTGGAGCATTCCTAATGAATGCCTCTTTTCATCTGGATGTCTGTGTGTATTTGACAGTATAAATATTTAGCAATATCGGAGTCAGCTTGTGATTTTACCCAGATGGACTGATTGATGCCTTGGCTTGACGTTGCCAAAGACAATCCATGTAGTTATATAAGCAATTTCCCTCTTACTTCCTAAGAAGCAATTAGGTGGCCAAAGGCAGCAACCCAAAAATAGTGAGAATACTTCTGGTATCAGCTGACAAGTCTGAGGGATAAATAAAATATGGTACTTAAATTATTACCACTTTACTTTCATGAATCATGGGATTAAAGCTTTCACTTCCAAAGTACATATAAATTGCAGGGTTTCTTATGTCTGTAATTTGCAAGAATCTAAGTTAAAATACCAGCTAATCAGTCAACTCACATTCACCTTGGGAAAAGTACCACCCTTCCTTGTCATTTTTGTAAATTGCATGCCTAAGCACCAATGTTATTTTCAGGGGGGAAAAAAGCTTGTTGTCAATAACATATATTGCAGTCTAGTTAAAACAACATTTGTTAAGGTTTAATCGCAAATGTAATCTGCTTTTAAAGTTTAGACAGAACGCTCACAGAAATTCAAGGGACAGATAATAAATCATTTTCTCCTATCTTGGGTGTGAACAAGGTAGGCTGGAGCCTTGCAGGTGTGCTGCCTTTTTCTCCTACATGTTGCAGACTGTTTCTGGGTTTTTCCATAAACCATTCAAAAATACAGGGACTCCAGCAGCTAAGAAAGAAGGAATTTTTGTACTACCTGACTTTCAAGCTACATAAGCTGCACTTTTCATAACGTTAAAGATTCCCAACCATTTTATTCAGCTTGTGTCTTTGGCGTACGCTTTGTAATTCATAATGTGTCTGCGTAACAAATTGCAGCATCGAGAAGTTCTAGCTAAATTTCATGCACACACATATAAAAATATCTGAATACACAGAAATCCTGGATACTGAATGTCAGCTTTACATTAGCTATGCACTGTTTGTCCGTGTCGGTTTTACATGGTGTAAGATGCCTGCAATGATTATGTCATGTATGCATGTTAGTGCTTTGGGGGGAAAGAACAGTCGCACATTATTTTTGGCAACAGTAAAATTCACATGTCTCAGCTATGTTGTTGATTCCGCTCCCCTCCCCACACACCTTTAGTTTCTTTGTTTTCTATTAACTCATCCCAGTCTTTGTATAACCCATGCAATAACCCAGGAGAAAGGGCAAGGAAGACATTATTCTTCTTGACACTAATACCTATAGATCCTGTTCTGCAGTGATACCTCTCCCTATCACAAAATATCTCAGCTAACAGAATTCTCCAAACTCAAGAGCTGGCATCGTTAATATATTCCACAGGCAAGTGGGACACAATGCCCACCGGTAATCAGACATACACAACAAGGCTTCTTGGGGCCTGACTGTCTGCTTGTAATGTACGGGAGCTTTAAGAGCAGTACGCATCGGCTACAGCACATTCTTCTGAAAGGCAGTCTCCGACTTACCTCTTTTATTATTATTCTGTGACCAGCTAGGTGCCAAATAAAAATAAATGTATGCTGTTTTGTATTTATTGGATTTGATTAGTAATAAATTTGTTATTGACCAGATCCAGAGTGCGAAGGCCTGAGGCACAATCCAATGGTCTCTACTCACTTGATCATTACACTCTGCACTTTCAATCAAGCTGCATTGAATTGTGTTACTCTGTGTTTTGCTTCTGAATTGTCTGGTTGGAGAATGGAGGCGGGGGGGATGGAGGCAGAGGAAAGTTGATGTTTTCTAGTGAGAAAATTAGGAAAGACAGGGAAGGCTGTCCCTTTAAACTGGAAGATAACTACAGTACAATACCAAAAGAAATCTGGTGATAGAGTGCACTGTACATAGTACAATCCATTGCACAGGTTGACGTGAGAAATGACTAGGTCTGATAAGGCAAAGTTTAGAATAAACTGCATTGTTTTACAAAATATGTCATCAGGAAAAATGCATTAACTCTAATCAGCCAAAATGGTGTGATTCATTGCTTAATTTCAGGGTACCAGGCTATAAATTACATCAGGCCTGCCACAACTAATTTTTGCAGTGGCATACTAGATGAAAAATGAAATGTCCAAGTGGCTACAAGTGAAAAGCTTCCATCTTTCTTCCACAGCTGAATATTACTTACTCTAATGATGTATAATAGCCTGCAACTACACTTAACCTGTGCATTAAATGGCAGCACAAACTGTTTACCTAGAGTTATGAAGAAGAAAACAGCAAATCAAGCAAAGGAATCTAGAGTGTGTACATTAACCTCCCACATGCCAACATAATTGTCCCCTACAGATGATGTATAACACTGACTCCAAATCATACTTATTTTTTTTTCATTACACATAATAGCTTATGCTTCAAGTATCAAAAGTGTCAAAGCACGTGTGATAAATTGATGCCAAAATGTACCTAATTAATAAGTCTGATGATGTTTAGATTAAAACAGATGTTGGTTATGTTGTTAACAGAACAGCAGCTAATAAAAATAATTGCAACCTATATGCCTAAAAACTGCAGGTATTATTAAAAAGAACAACAAAACCATGTCATATCTGAACAGTACAAAATGGTTAGTAAGCTTTTTTGGGTGAAAATGTTCTTTTATGTACAAATACCTAACAACATATCAAAGCAATTAATCAGATCAGCAGTACTAACAACTACCCCTTGTTTAAAATTCATAGCTAGGCTTCACATGGAGCTCACTTTTAACGAGGATACTCTGTGTGCAACAAAAAATACTGTAAAGCATACTTGCTATTATTCACTTACAATAAATAAGGTGAATTCTTTGTTGATTATGTGAAAAAAAAGATAACGAACTCCAGAAAGTTTCTGAATGTGATGAAGTAATCCATGATTACTAGAAGTATCTTGTAGATACTATTCATTTTAACAGTTCAAATTCCACCAAAAATAAACCAGAAATAACACAATATTTTAAAACTAGCTTTAAACTATACATTAAATATCATAATATTTAAAATCTTGGGTTTTTTTCCCTGATGGAAAAGAATTGCTTATCACTTTGTTTCCTTTAAATATACAGTATCCAAGGAGAATCAATTGATGGAAAACCTGATAACAAAAAATTCTATCGGTCTGCAGCAAGTTTTGGAGAATCTGATTAGGTCTCATGCTGCAATACTAGGTATTCCATTTTTGCCAAAGGGCCAGCTATTATTATTAACATCATTTGTCTGAATCATTACTCTGCACCTTGGTTCAGCAAACACTATGAAGATGGCATGGTAATAAATGACCGCAGGATCCTTTCCTGCTTCGGCCTGTTTTTATCTGCCACCTCTCTACCGTCAGCTCCATCTTTCTGAACCTCTCTGAATCCCCAAAAGGGACGGGGCGTCTATTTGTTTTCCACTAGGTTACCACTCTGTCTATTGTTGTTTGCACTAAAGGGTACGAATTCAATTCATTCTTGTGACATAAAAGCACTGATACAGTAAATTTTTCGCCCAAGAGAAAACACAAACAAAGTTGCTGAATATGGGCTAAGATGTGAAGCGCTCGTATGTATGTGAAGGAGCTTTCCGAGACAGTCTTGCTCACTGAATATTGTTTTTTCTCCACCATAATCTAGACAATCACATCAGAGCATTTTAAAGTTAGACTAACCTTGCCAAATTGGTACCTCTTGGAAAATAGTGACGGTGTAGGAGGGGTTAAGTAATAAATCCTATCATACCTATAAGCAAGAGAAGAAACAAAGGGCTGGGAGGTAAAATAGCCAATCGGTAGCTGCAAGATTAAGTAAGCCAGTACCTCTGTGATAATATGGGTTAGTGGGAATAGCAAATGAGAACCAAGGAAAATAACAAATAACCAAGGAGTGAAGACTTCAAAACAGTTAAATAAGAAAACTGGAATGAGAGAGAACTACAGGGCATTGACTAACTTTATTTTTCTGCATGTTGAAATTCACAAAAATTACTTTACCTTTATTCATACCTAAACATGGCAAAAAATAATGAATCTGCCATCTAAATGAATCAATCAAAACTGAACAGACCAGAGATAATGTCTGATACTCCACTCTGCAAAATAAAACCAAAACCTTTCAGAGATGTGATTGGTCTCTTTCTTTTAAATAATAAAACATGCTTATTTTCCTCTTTAGCAACAGGAAGTATTAAGCATTGGCAAACACTACATAAGGACCAAACAGCTCTTCAGAAGTTCCCAATTACAAACATCTAGTCTGAGTATCCACCCTTTTACAATACCATAAAGCAGATTTTATGAGATGGTCCATTCAAGAAAGTAAATTTCAATGTCCCTATATATGTAAACATATCAGGCTTTGGGGGAATTTAAGTCATGTAAATGCAGTCATAAAGCATACTTAACACTGGCTTTTCACGGCCAAGGGCATCTTGTTTTCCCAAATACACTGTTAAAAAGTGCCAAATTTGGTAAACCGTACAGAAAATAGCCAAGTACTTTCTTGTCTGAGTCTTATAGAACGCTTAAAAATAACACTACTAAATCTGAAAGGTTGCATTATACACAACTTTCTTTGCTATCAAAATGCTCTACATTCCTGCCAGAAGTTAAGAAGTTATCACTTGAAAATCACTGGCTAATCTAGCTTGTGCTAAGATGGATTTTTAATGAAAGTTTAATGAATGATAAATACTTGTTTCTTGATAAATGTTTAATTATGCCAATAATTACCAACTGCTGAAAACTACTGTTGTGTTAATAATGGCATTTTAGTACACAAGCAGTTTCATGAGTCATGATGCTGTTAAAGATCAGAATTCCATCTGTCTAATGCAAACTAGCAAAACAAAAGAAAAGTCTAATTAATATTTTGATACATTTTCCCTATACACTTTAAAACTGATGTCCTTTTGTGAAAGAATAAATTTACTTGCTCGCTTTTTGAGAGAAGAAATAAATGTCTCAGAGCCATTATATTATTAATCATTACTACTATCTGAACCTAAAAACTGAAAAAGAAGAAGAAATCAAGCCAGATGTAGCATATGTATGAATTCTTTTTGTTTACTTTTTTGGAGGAGGAGAGAATGGGCTGTTAGGGTAATGATGAGACCGAGTTTTCACCTGAAGTATTTCGAATTGTTTAGGTACTACAATACTTTTGTTGCACTAATCTGCCATTATCTAGGACTATTTCCCTGATGTCAAAAAGCCAGCAGACTGCAACCCTCACCTCTTACAAGTGAGGGGCCAAGACACATCAAATTGTCATAGCGCCCTCCAATGGGGCCAGATTAAATGGAGCTCTTAGAAGTTCAAGGATAACAATATAGATATGTAATAAATCAGAACAAAGGAAAAAGAGAGAAGAATATTGCTGTGAAAAATAATGGGAGACTCCCACTGACATATTTGTTCCAGGATTCCTCTTAGTTTGAAAATATCTCCCATATTCGTTGTGCTCATGGTACATATTTCCGCTCTGCCCCTCATGTAATTGCCACAACACCTGTGGACAGTCTAGCCAAGAATCCTGGCAACGTGTTAATCCATTGGGCATGCTGCAGCATGTGAGAACCTAAAGGTGTGCTCTCGTCGTCCCCCCGAGTGCAACTGTAGGCTTGCAGTCTGTGCAGCGTGCAAGTCTGGTCTTGAAGATGGCCTTGGGACAGCCCTTCATACAAAGTTTTATAGGTCTGATCCAAACCCCATCGAAATCAGTAAAAAGATTTCCCATGGACTGCCATGAATTTTCTACCAGTCCCTGTCTAAAATGCTAGGGCTACATCCATTATATAGCCAACAAGTATAAATACATTGTAGGCATACTAATTTAGAAGGAAGTAGTGCAACGTATGTCAGCTGAGATCTGACTTATTAATATATTGCTGAAAAGATACTTTAATACAACAAAAATACCTTCACTTGTGAGATTTAAAATATAAACAGGATCATACTGTTCTATGAAATAGTACATTAAAAATATATTTATTGAGGTGAAAATTAAACTTTTACTGATTGAAATACAACTTCTTCCCTGCATCAATTCCAATGTTACAATATGTTTTGCATCAGGATATTTAAAAGGAGTTTCTGATTCTTATAAATGTTGAGTCTTTCTTTTTGAATGTATTTAAAATTTCAATTTAAATGGATCTCTGCTTTTCACTGCAAAGACTGGACAGAGCAAAACTTATTTTGTTCAGTAATCTTGTACCTCATGTGGGTTCGACTAGGGGATCCTATAAATTGTTTCCATTTCCTACATCTACAACTCAATGACACAAATCTGTTTTCTACATAAATGCAATGTATTTTTTGAGATGGTATTCTTCTTATTTAACATTTATGTAATCTTTACTGTGCATCAGAATGTATTGGAGGAGTTTGACCTCTACTTGAGTACCTTACAGAATACTTTGATTCTGAAACTGTTCTTGTAGTTTTGAGAATTGCCTGACATCTTTGATTTATTTTTCAGTATGTTTTTTGCAGATTGGCAGTAGTTCATACAAAAAGGTAGTTAACCACATAAACAGGCAATAAACCCAAATACTGAACCAAACATATTCATGATATATCAGAAAGGAGTTTTTCTTGCTGGAGAGAGGGATGCTGCTATGGATTAGCACAGTGAGCATGTTAGCATCCATATAGCAGCTGCAATGCAACGCAGAAGTCAGTGCAGTGAAACAGAAAACAAAGCCCATCCTGACAAATCGTTGGTGGCTAATAACACTTCCTCCATAAGATTAACTTAAGAGAGTGAAGTACAAAAGCAAAGGTATACTCAAATGCATATTGAAAACTTTTCTGCAGTTGAATCATAGTGGGCTATTGCTCTAAGGTTATAAAAATTACCTTGATTGTACAGCAACATACAATATCATCTGTTATAGCCTTTTTGATGCTGTCATACAATGCTCTGTAACACTTGGAACCTAAAGGCAATAACTTATAGCTATCATCCTCTCAAGATTCTTTATTTTAAATAGATGCAAAAACCATCCATCTCCTAATGCTATGGGAAATTTTACACACCCCATCTAATCAAAACCATACAGAAACAGGCTATTTCAGCTGTGTCAAAATGTTCCCCAGATCTGTGAGGGAGGACAGACTCCAGTCCCATATTACAGTGGGACAGGCAAGTCATTCCTAAATCCCACTGATTTCAGGAAAAGGGGCTGCTTTGCTCCTCATAGGCCCTTCTGATAGACAGTAGAGCAGATCAGCTAACCTTGCCCAAAAGCATTATCATAAATTATAAAATTTTTTACTTTCTTAGTGGAGGAATACAGCAATTTGCAACCCACAGAGTTTTTAAAGATAGTTCAGTTCTGAGTAACTTGTCTATGGAACTTTCATTCCATTGCAATACTACAGTGGAGTTTATATTAAAAATGCTGCTTACAAAAATCAAATATTTCTTTTAATCCCATTGCCCACAGCCTTCATCCTCTATTTCAAATTCTTTGCAAACATTACTCCTCTTGAAGCCAACAAACATAAAACGTTTGGTCCTGAATATCTCAGAAACAATTAAATACATCCTATGTTATAATAAGATTTTGGTTTTCTGTTCTTTCAAGGCTTGCTAACATACTGGTAAAAACTGCCTGTGCCTACAGTTTCTCTCATTACAGCTGGACTGGGTGGAGCTACACTGACTGGAGCTGAAAGGTGGAAGATTTCTCCTAAAAATACGTGGTAGAGACAGCCATATATTAAAGTTTCACTCCACGTAAATGGAATGTCACTCTTCTATAACTACAGTCCACTATGATAATCCTCTTGGAATGCATTAATTATCATCCACCAGATAAGTGTCAAAAGCTACATTCCTAAAGGATTATCAATTCCCACCCAATTTCTACTGCAGCTGAATAAGGAAGAAGAAAAGTTAGTGGAAAAAGCAGCAGCATCAAGAAGCTCTTAGTCTTCCCACAGTCATTCTCTACTCAGAATGAAAATACGGCCTTTTGAAACAGCTCAGCCATTCATATAGCTTTCATCACAACTGCACAAGTAGAGGAGAGGCAGTGACATGGTATCTGTGTTAAAATAGAAAAGATTTTGTCCTGTAGATTCTTTCATTATGTAGCGACATTCTCCTTAGAAGTATAGGGAAAAAGAAAGAAAACCCTCCACTGCTAGAAGGCTTCAATAAAGACCTCAAAACCATAAAATAACAGCCTTCCTTCTTCAAGTTAAGGTATTTTTACCACTACACCAAATGATTTTCTACTGCATTTTATTTTTATTAATTTTTTTTTTTTGCTATGCCTTCACTTTTCTGCTATTGAAGAGAACTGAACTCAAACAAAACTCTCAAAAATCTTCTGTCCAAAACTTGTTCAACTACACAGGCAGAAGAAGGTACAGAAAAAGTAAAGTGTTCCAAAGACATGGAGTGAGACTAAAAACCAAATGGAAACAAATTCTGGTTTTTTGTGAAAAAAGTTACATAGCCGCATCCCTCAAATATGCACAATTATTAAGATCGTGTGGGGCCTTTTTGATAGGCTTCTGGTTGTAGTTTACTACTTTTTATTCAGGTAACTGTGTGCAATCTTGCCATTTGTGAAAAATTCAGTCCATGCAACCTCACAACAATAAAACCGTATGTAATCGATTGAGAAATACACACGCATCCAAATACATGAACGGGTAATACTGTTTAAAACAGCATCACAAATTGCCCTGCAGGTCTAACATTATGCCTACAGCCTTGTTAATCCTGGAAACTGAGGTGGAGACAGGATAGGAGAATTCTTCATTCAAAGGAGATTCAAGCGCAGAGGAAAGTTAGTGGTGAGACAGCAATGAAATGATACCCCTGCACAGCAGTAAACAGTATTAGCACTGTTTTATTTACAATTTATGTATTGCAATTGTTCTTAGGGGTATCGTGCCGGGCCCTGAACAAACACGGGAGCTGAGGGAAGCAACCCATTGAAAGGGCTCATGGTCTAAAGACACAATGAGAGTAAACTAATAGTAGTGAAAGCATAATGTTGAACAGCTCACACACATGGTCACAATACCATGGAATAAAGGCCTTTTATTCCCCAAACTAGGACATTTCAAGCCATTAAGAATATTGACTTTTTACTACATTTGTTGCTATCACTGTGGGGCACCATGCAGGTGGAAATGCTGTGCAATTTTTCAGATGAGACACTTTTGGCAGATTCCTGTAGCACGTTTTCCAAAAATAAGGATGTCCTGGTAAAATTCCAATATTTTTTAGTTACATTATGCTTATCTGGGTTTCCCCTACGGTTTAAACTGAAAATGACATTAGTCATGTAATGTTGTTGCTCTCTGTTGAAAATGCTACAAGTTTCACCTCAGCTATGGCGCGTATTCAGTGGGGAGCAAAGTCTTCTGGATGTGCTGGAAGCTTGTAACAAGTTTCAACATCTTTTGAGACAGGAGATGCTACAGAAATATTAAATTATTACAGCAAATTTGGAATTGCTGAGGGAACTGGAATGCTGAATTGCAAAACACTTTCCCTGTTTTTTTTCCTGGACAGGAGTAGTCAGTATTTATTAGCAGGCACCTATGGATCTGAAACTAATCAGACTTCTACCCCGCCTCGCACAACAGTGATAGCAGATCTTCCCACTGTCGCTGAAATAGGATGAGATTCTGGGCTTTGTTTGTTTAGCAGGGCTTTTTAAATGAAAACTTTGGGACATCTGCGGGTGCCTTGTATTATATTAACACATGCACCTCACTGTCTCCTGTCTTAACAGTGTGTTGTCACATTTGCAGTTTGGGCAAGACAGAATTGCTCATCTTCCCCTCACAGCCCATCTGGTTTCTCCCAAGCTGCTCAGGCGACAACACTCTAAAGAAAAAGCGATGTTATCAGGGGCACGTACCAATATATATCACATATTGCAGCATGTTTTGTCATTTACAATGCATCATAAAAAGTTACATTGCAGCTGACCTACAACATGATGTAATGTAAAATGACATGCTTACATTGAACAACATTACATTACTCAAAAATCTGAATTTAAAGAAATAAGCATGGGGGGTGTGTGTCTATTTATTTATTTGGAATGCTATAAATTCTGACAGACATTAAGTCAGCCAAGAAAAAAGAGGAGGTGGAGTAACTAAATATTTAACTGCATGGCTGCTTAGTCACTTGCTAATGCCATTTTTTACAAACAAAAAGAATTAAATAATACACTATGAGATCTGTGTTGCACATCTTTAATATTAAACACAACAGATGATATAACCATAGAAATAATGCCAGTAACTTCCAAGGTGTAAAACCGTAGTCAATTTTCTTCATGTTTTACTACTAAAAAGTGCAACGATTGAGCTGTAAAATTCATTTTAAATCTTTCTGTTGGATTTTTAACAGCAAGAGCACAAGGCAGAGTGCTCTATACATTCCACAGATCTGCTTTTTAAGAATCAACATGGTGCACACTATGTGAACTGTCACATTAATAACCCTATGCTGATATTCAAATTTTCTGTCTTAAGCTAAAGAAAGATTGAATACCCTGCTGTTGTGTGGCCAAGATTGAAGAGGTGTCTCACTGACATTGTTCAAAGTTTATGAAAATATATGAATGCTCAAATGTCATTGGCTTTGCGCCTCCAACAGACTGTGGTTTTATGAGAAATCAGTCTTTTAATCAAAATGATTGAATACCTTAAGGTCGAATCCAAAGATATCAGTTAATATCTAGAAACGTGCTATTTCTGCAAATTTTGCCAAGCCGTACATATTGTGGTGCATTTTAAAGTGTTAATTTGTGCATTCCATATTGAAAATTGATCTTGAGTTTTAGCTTTTTGTCAAGCAAAAACATATGGTTACAAGCTCTATGCATTTTATGTGACGGCTGTTGAAGCTGTCACATGTGCAAACTTGATAACCGATGTGACACATACGCAAATAATTTGCTTGTTTAGTAACAATTCAAAGATTCATTATTCATGCAAAAACACGTTGTTTTTTAAAAATGATCAGATGGAAGTAGTCTTCATTTTGCACAATCTAGTCTTATTGGTGTGCAAACACAGATAAAATAAAGCTGGAAACTAAGTGGTATTAAAACAAATCCAAGAATATGGGTATTTTCAGATAATTATTGAACCAGATGGTGTTTTTTGTTAATTCTGCCATCAGTCTGAGAACTTGATGTCTTACATCTGCACTTGGTAAAATAAATTTTGCCACTGACATTATTTCAGTTTTCTTAAAATATTTCAATCAGTTTTACACCAAGATTTGCAAACATCTGCCATTCTACATGACTGTGAGATGAAATTATTTGAAAAAATTCTGTTAAGAAAACACTTATCCTAAATTTAACTTAGGCTTAGCACTTCTGCTGCTAAACTGTCTGAATTACTACTTTATGAATATTATAAATAAAATGCTAATCATGTGCCAAAACACTGCTACCTTCAATTTCGAGAGGAAGAATCTACGTAAATCAACGAGAGCTGAAGGTTCATTTAGGGATGCCATCTTGGGACTTCACAGTCCCTTACTTTGCTTTCTTAAGGTTGAGAGGTTAGAACTTCATCGGCACAGAACTAATGAAAACCTCCTCCCTGGCCTCTGTAAGAGTAAATAAAAATAAAAAAAATACTGGAATATGTGACCAATCTATTAAGATCTACTTTAAATCAATGGATATAAAAGTAATCCAAACAGTCTTTTAACCTGCAGCTATATTATTCACCCTAATAGAACTTCTCATAAACATTATCGTGCAAGTATTGTACCTCATAAACAGATGTGCTCCATCACTTATGCATGTTTGACACCATATATAGCATTTAGATACTTCCTTTCTGTGATCTAAATCACAGCCTTTCTTGAAAATTCAGCTATAACAGGCAATAAAATTCTAGAGCTGGCTTAACTACTCTGGTGCTCTACTTCTACAGTAAAGCCCAAATAAGACCACTTTTTCACATATGATATAATAGATAAACTCCTCTTTTTGAAGTAAATGTACGCTCTGTGATACAAGCTGCACTCTAGTAATCATTTCAGAGGCACCATGCACAGTGGCATTTTATTCATACCAAATATCGTAATTGTGTGAACTTATTTATGAATTCTGCAACAGCTGCGGTAAAATCCCTACTGCTTTGGCTAGTTGGTGAGGTTTTATTGTGGTGCTTTGCTATGCTAGCACCTTTGTGTGGGTAATGCAACAGAGCACATATGACCTGGCAGACCTGTGAAAGTCTTCTGTAGTGTGCACTCGAGACATATGGGTTTGATTCCCAGTCCTAGGCTCCTGCTACCTGAGACGAGATCGGAACACTTCTGAGCAAGACTGTATTTAAGAGTAATGACTCTGCAGAAGAACTAAGAATCCTACGTGAAGACGCACAGACTTTCTCTGGTAGGGATCCTTTATAAAAGCTACCTTCAATGCCTCTTATTTAATGAGAAATGGGAGGGATTGCCAAGGGTTGTCTGCAAAAGGGAAATTTCTGGGAGAACTGGTATGTCTGTGTGCATGAGCGTAATGTAAGGATAAAGGCTATTTATCTGGAGACAGATCCAGATCTCCTGAAGTGAACCTAGAGATAGATCAGACCTCCTGTGGTGCACCGATTTATCTTGCTGTAAGATGGGAAGTACAGCACAGTACTCCAGTAAGATTTTTTTACTGCATTTAAGCTGACTGATGGGATGCTGCCACAAAACACACCCACACCCCAGCATTTTGGTCCTCAGTGCTCCAACCTAGGACCCACTTTGGGGAGCATTCTGAATCCTCGATCAGCTTAAATGCAAAGGTTGCCTTTGCACAAGAAACCAGGGCACCCTGGGAAGCAGAAGAAAAGGGGCACATGGGAGTATGTCTGTGGCCAGATATTCCCTGACACGAAGTTGTGACACATCGGGGGTATTTGTGTCTGGGACCTGAGAAGTGTCCCAGGGTCCCCAGTTTACATGTAGCACTTGCTATTTCCCAAGCTGAGAACAACCAAGTCGGGGGTGAATTATAGAAATGGTAGACATTCTCCTCAATAAAAAGCATGGAACACCCCACCTTCTCCCAAAGCAGAAAATACTACCCGTTTGAAGATTTTAAATCAGCTTTAAAATCATTCACATGGACTTTTTTTAGGGCACAGAAGCCTACAGTTGTTGACTGTTTTTTATGTTAGTCTTTTTTTAATCTTTTGGTTCCCTCTCATAGCTTGAGGCACGCAAGCTGGATAGAAGTGATATGAATAAATGTATTAAAAATATACTCTATATATTTTGAGGTAAATAACATTTTACTATCACTAGGTGGCTAATTCAAAAAAATATACATATAAAATTTAATTTGTAGATATTAATTGAATACTATTTTAATGTAATTCCCATCCAGTATCAGACAGTGGGTTTAAAAAAGTAAAAAGACCGTGATATGGAATGTCTTTTTTTTCCTTTTATAGACTTGGCAAAGAGCATCAGTTTATGGCCTGTTTCGTTTCTTGCCAGTAGACAGCACTGAAAGTTATAAAACTAAAACAATTGCTTTCATTTATATCTTTTCCTGATTACTCTGATAGCTGAAATGTCTGAAGAAGTTCAGAATCTGTAAAGCCTGTCACATTATAGAAACATGTCTCTTTAAACTAAATGTGAAATTCCAGTAATTGAAGTGATAAATCTACTGTTTTTGCTGGGGTACTTTTGATGAGAACTATAGTAGTAAATTAGAAATTATTCTCTGCTGTTATATCATGGTAAAAGCCTTTCCATTATCTGTTGTCAGTCACTAGGTATGGGCAAATAACTCAGTTGTCAATCTAACTGTGAAACCTTAAGTTCTGGGAATAATCAATAAGGAAAAAAACCAAAACCTCTCTATTATCTTCATGTAATTCTTCAGACAACTTGAAGTTGTTTTTTCCCTTTTTACTTCTGCACATCTCATTTATTCACAGATATATTGGATATCTTAGAATATTTCATTTTTTATAGCAAGTTACATGTCAGCTTGTTTTCAAATGGTATATGAGAGTTACATTTCAATATGGGTAAGCAGCTCTACCTGTGTGTCTAAATGCAATTTTACACATGATACAGACTTAATTAAATTAGCAGTAAAAGCCACCTACATTTTAGTATTGATTTTTCAGCTATACTATTTATTGCCTAATATTTCTATTTTAAAAGTCCATGATGTTTTGCTCTTTCAAAGATTCATGTAAACATCATTTGAAACACCACAAAGAATCTGAACAGCATTACAAAGAACAAATATTATGTGCCATATACTGACATTACAGTCTGGTTAAAAAAAAAAAAGCAAAAGCAATCACTTCCATCAATTATGATGCCAAGATAAATGTTCACAGCCTTGCTCGGTGCAAGAGATGGAAAGAAGCAGCTGAAGCAGTTCTTGACTCCAACACTCACTCTGTGACCACTGTGATATCATGTAAGCGCCCCCTGCCTCATTTCATCAATAGGTGAAACAGGAGAAAAAAAAAAAACCAAAACAAAACCAACCACAAGTCACCATCACCAGCTAGACTGCTAAAAAGATTCATCAGTGTTGGGAAGCTGTACAGGGATGTGTGGCTGGAACTACTAGCTAACCATTTTTAACATTTCTAAAATAATCAAGTATTGCTTATTTAGAAGATGACTGGACTAAATGGCTGGAATAGTGTTGGAGAAATATTTTCCTGTTCAAATTTACAGGTAAATTGTTCCAAACCTTTTGATCTAGGATGAGCTCCAGACACAGAACTTCGACTGAAATAGGCAATCAGAGAATGTCTAAATAGAGCATTTTTTTCCCTCCTGATTTTACCAATGGAAATTGGTGTCATTTGTGAAATTTGGATACAGGTGCAAATTCCAAGTCCTGGAAATTTGGGAGTTTTGAATTCAAGGTTCTGAATCAGTCCCAAGTCTGTTTTACATATTTAGAGAGGAAGAATTATTTGCAAGTAAGAGATGAAAATTACTGTTCTGGCTGTGAGTTTGACCTTCTAATATTAGAATAGATGAACAAACGATGATTAAAATATTTGAAACTTTAACTAAAATCAATCAATGAGAACCAAAGATAACACACACAAAACTATGCCTAGCAATTTTCTGAGTAACTGTTGAGAATATTAACAAAACTTAATACATTTCTATACTTCAATTTTGTGTGCTTGAAACAATGCTGTATAAGAACAACAAAAAGAAAAACTGCTCATAAAGGAACAGATTCTTGGGTTGTTCTACTTTAGCCCAGATTCTACCAATTTAATATTGCACAGTACAACTTGCTTGGTATCCAAAGAACAAAGTCTCTTTGATTCACAGGATAAGGCATATAGAGAGTGTAAAATAAGAACTACTAGTCCAACTTTCTATTTCGACTTGCTTTTGAAGGGAGAGGGAAAGGAAGAGTGGATGAGGAAAATAAGCTGAAGTAAAAATTTGTATCTGAAACCCAACTTAATATTTTTCTCAAAGGGAGGAGGTGTAGGAGACCAGAAGAAATGCAGTATGAGACAGGACTACTGAGGTTGTAGCTCAAATTTTTCCTTAACTACTCTGGCAAAAGCACCTACTCGGAAATGTAAGCCATGTGCATTCAGTTTCCCCATAACATTTATATGAATATGCAGAGAACAAACTTGCCTAAAATTACCCACATACTATTAAATCAAATTTTCTTTTTAAATCAACCATTTTAAATGGATCTCAACTCATATGTAAATCTACAGCCCAGAAAAATTGCATAAATCTTTAGCTACAAACTAAAAAATAGTAAACATGGAGAAATTAAGTGCATCCCCAAAACTCAGGAATATGTAAACAAATTATTGCCAATGTATGTGAACTCTCTCATTTTTTCCTTTGCTATTCCAATTTTATTGTTCAAAACAGTAATTGGTGAATATTAGTAAATGAAAATATAAATTCTATGATGAATGAAGCATTTACTTTACACAAAATACTGTAAAAGTAAGAAATTAGCTGTTCAAACCACAAGACTCCATTGATAGTAAACGATAGCCAGTGTGTCGTACTGAAAATGTACCACTCTCAATAACTTGAGCTAATTCATGAAGCTCTTCTTTGCATTCTATTTTGAGTTTTTTATTTTCTTGTTATTTATTTACAAGCAGTTTCTCAATATGACTGCCACAACAGTAGAGTACCACAATGCAGCCGTTGCCAAGCGTAATTGGAAGAAACATCGTACTTTCATGTGAGCATGTACCTCCCAGAAATGACTTTCTCTAGTCATCTACTGTATGTTTTTGGAAAATACATATAATTTCATATACAAACGATAAAATGCTAACCTTCAGTAAAATACAAGTGACTCTGAAAGCTTCATTAGAGTCTCTGGAGGGGTTTCTTTACTGTGCCTGAGTTTTCCTTGGTGGAAGGTGGGAGGTCACAAGGAAAAGATCATGATTACCTGGTTCTCAGTTGCCCAGACCTGACGTAAAAGTGCTGACTGGTACAACGAGCACAAGACCTTACACAGCCAAAGGCTGTGGGAAGAACTTCTCACACAATCTCTGCCTTGTTCCTACACTCCTCCCTGCACACTTTACATACTGCTTGTCCTTCCATACTGTCATCTCCCAGTGGCCCCAGTGTCCTCTTTTGCCATGGCCTTGTCTTTATCAGCAAGCTTTATACTACAATTAATCTCGTTACAATGAAATACATCTAGTTGCACTAGAGCTACTCCTAGAACACAGGTGCACTTGCTTTAAATTAGGTTTACACCAATTTAGCTATACATTGTAGATTATACAACCATGAAGAATAAAAAGGCAAAAGGAGAGGGTGGACAGAGGAGAGATGAAGGTTAAAATAAACACAAACAGTGAACATCACTGTCTAGTGAAGAGATAGTTCTGATACTTCAGTAGAGACTGAAGTAAAGGAAAAGAGAAAAAGGGAATGAAACAAACCAAGATGGGATGGATGAGCTCCAGAGCATCTGAAGGACTAGTGTGAGGTTCTTTCCTTCTCTCCTCTTTTGTGCTTACCTTCTATTTAGCTAGCAGTGGTACCTGTAAGTTAAGTCCATGTTTTGTAGGACATTGTGTCCTAGAGCACCACTGCTGATGAAAAACTACCTTTTGTGTCCCCCTTTTTTAAAAAAAATCTTGCTTAATAAATTCGTCACTTATGGTTTTCATAAAGCTGGCACAAAGCTTAACAGAAGACTAAAATCTGGCTATCCAAATTGTAGTCTACAAGACAATCCTGTTTGGCTTAGGAAGATCTGTCCCATCACATAGCATGAAAAGGTTTTCTTGCCATCTGGCTCGTAAATAAACTGTTATACTATAACCTAGTGTCTGTCAAGAAGTGTGATAGTCTGGTTTAAATTATAACCTGTTTTCATTTTCTTATTTTTTTTTCTTTATGTTGACTGAGATTTTTCCATGACTGGTTCCTGTCTGGTGATGCTCTCTGGGAAAGTCTGAGAAAATCCATGCCAGCTACTTTTGCATCCTGTGAAACTGAAGGAAGAACAAAACCCCCTCATTGTAACCCCCCCACCCTCCAGATAAAAATGTAATTCAAATGCAGCAGGATGTTGGAAACTGGCATGTGTACACCATGCACTGTTAAAAATACACTCACATTTGAAACTGCAAAACAAAGGTTAGAAAACAGAGAGCTGAATGACTACAATTCACCTCTCCACAGACTCTATAGCCAAACTAATGAAGCTCTGAAATCTCTTATGACACAAAATTTATTGTATAAAATTTTATTCTATTGCAATAGCAGTCAAGACACTGACAAAAAAACCCCAAACTCTTCCTGCAACACAGTATCAGGAATCATGTACATACATTATAATGTAGGACTGAACAGGTATTTAGACTACTAGAGGTTAGAAAATGCACAAAATAGAGACTGTTGCACGGGGAATGTATTGAAAAAGATGTACAAAAGATTTTTTTCACAGGGAAAAACCTTAAGATAATAAAATGACTGTCTCTATTGTGGCAGTAAATGTGGCAACTTTCAAAGCTAAAACATTAGCACCTATTTAAGCGTAAGATTTTTTTAAACTGCACTAGAAAAAACAGTTAACAAGGTAATCCCTTTACACAGTCTCACACAAATATATAAATCATGCTTTCTGAAAAGGAGAAAACAGAAGAAATCATGGGACAAAAAAGAAAAAATAATCAGTCAAAATTGTATTTGTGGCACTGTGAAGAGTTGGAAGGGAAGTACCCTTTGACTGTAACCTATTCCTCCTAGACTGAAAGACACAGAGTACCCACAATTTAGTATGTGGGTAGTCTCAAAAGTGAGGACCCCTCTGACACACCACCATTCTTCAGGGACTGTTTATCCACATGCCACTGGAATAACCAAACAGTCTAAAGGGACTTTCCATAAGGTAAATGTAGACAGGTAATAAAATATTACCAAGATATTAATAAAAAAATTTTATATGCACTTTGACTTTCTCCTGTTAATAAGTAGTCTGTTCCCTGCCACATTTAAACAGATCTGCTCCCTAAAAAAGAAATGGATTTCTGCCTTGAGAACATATTAGTAAATGACATATCTGCCTTTTTCTTATATACTTTGGTCACAAGTGAAACAGCTACTATTGACCGCATGCATATCCTTAAATTATGGTAACCGTCATAGTAATTATTATACATACATAGACACATACATACGTGATAAATAACTATAATCACTGGGTATCAGTGTCTCATTGTGGTGAGCATGATCAATTCCCTCAGTTGTCTTTCAGATTCTCTTAAAATTGAGTCAGATATCATACTACCAATTACACTAATAGGTCATTTTTGAGGGTTTTTCCCCCTAAACATGCAAGCTAGAAATCTCTTTATACTGAGCCACTAAACCAGAAGATGTTAACTTAAGGGAAACAACGTAGCCCACATGCCTACATGAGACCAAGCCTTGAACCCTGATGATCTTTTATCTGCAAAACTGTCTATGAAGGCACCTACTGCCACCCATTCTTGTACAGAATTTTGGCCATATATGCCAAATTATACACGAAGTAAATATTTTCAAAGATACTAATTTTCAATTGTGTCCAATAATACAAACAGGTTCCAGAGTCATCATTTTTGTTGTTTTTTTGACAATAAAATATATCTATTGTCCTCTACAAACTCCTTCATTTTCTCATAGAAAAACATTTAAAATTATTCTTTCTTTGGAAGTAACCATCATTGCTACTCATCTTACTTTTTAGAGGAAAAGGGAAAGACAGCAGGTAAAACTCTGGTTTTGTTCCTTCTTATATCCTCATAAGAGGAGTAAATGAAAACTGAAAGCTAGTCAGTAACAGGGTCAGTGCTCAGAAACTCCTTTCTTGCATCTCCATTCAATACACTAACATACACTGCTTTTGCTGAATAAAAGTAATGTTTTTTGTATAATGCATATAGGTGACTTAAAAATCAGCAAGAGCACTTCCAGTTTCACCCTTTCAAATGTGGGTACCAGATGAATACAACACGTAAGTTCAGAAACAATGAACAATTCTTAGCTCTCAGATTTGTTGACGGTATTTCTTCCAGTGAGACTGCCACGCTGCTGTAGCAGACACAGTATTTAATAGTTGCAACTTTTTATTTTTAATGGTGGTATTAAAAAGAAAGCAAGACTAGAGAAAAATAGGACTTTTACTAATCTGTAACTGTCCCCTCTAGTTTGCTTCCAGGCTCCTCAATATCAATCCATGTTGTTCTATTTTGAGGATGTTTTCAGGTGCACTGAAGTGCACTTCGACAGATCCTTGAAGCACAACATGGGTTGAAATGAAGTTGCCTGAAGATATTAGTAATAGAAATCTGTGACACAGCACTGTGCATTGAGAAATTGCTTATTAGAAAGCATCATGTTAATACAACACTGTTAATACAGAGCTCTATGAGAATGCATAATAAAAATGTTGTTAAAAGAATTTTCAAATGAAGCAGCAGGTTTGGGGAAAGGGGAAGGCAGTAGAAATGTGAAGATGAAGAGAGGAAGGTTTTAAGACATTCATAAACACATACTTTAACAGGCAGCAGTACTCCTCCTCCCTCCTCCAGTCCCTCAAACCACAAAGCCCCCGAAATAAAACAAAAACCAATCCCTAATTGTACATTTACTTCATCATTTAAAGTTAACTGTTTTTCCACCCCCCAAGACATTCAGGCAAAGAAAAGCAGGTAAAACTAAAAAATATTATTTTTCCTGTTTTAGCACCAGAATTCCAGAGAAACTGACTGAAAAAAAAAAAAAACCCAAAAAAGAAAAGCATTATAAAAATGTTTTTTGCTTCTGGATGAGAATTTCTTAAGTAAGATTTAGGCCAAGAATGTTTTTAATAGCTGGGTCATAAATTCTTTCCTATTGAGGAGGTTTATAATGGAAGTACAGACAGACCTTCAACTGTCATGGAGCAAATTGTGATACCTCAATAAGCTTGGCAACTATTTAAAATAGCCTTATGGGATTTCATTTTAAAGAAGAAGGAGATTCTACCAATTATAGGCCCAATCTAACTGATTATAAATTTCCCTTCCCTTCAGTAGGTGTTCTCCCCATTAGGGGCGGCAGGAATATGAGGAACGCATGCTATTCTAACTCCCAGCTCTACAGCATGGACACCCTGGCCTATGCAAGACAACATGGCATAAACGCAGATGCACATGTGCTAATACAATTCCCAACTGCCTGACTCACCTCTGGTAGTTTTTTGTAGTGGCATAATTAGCTGTAGCAGACGAGTCCTTGCTATTTACATGTGTTACCTAGATAAGCAATAGTAGCAATGGCATTTTGCTGGGCAGGAACTGACCATGAACAGACAAATAAATAATAAAAATAGGCTTTTTGTGGACAATTTGTAGTAGGACATAATGATTCAAAATCACAGGATGCCCCATATGGTAGTGCACGTATGGGAGACTGGCAGACAGTCAGAGGATTTAACTGATTGCAGGAACCTGTTATTTACGTCTTCCCCAAACCTTTACTGATGTAGCCCAAATGAGATTACCACTGATTCCCTGCTCCTAACTTAAGATGAAACTTAATATATTAGAAGAAATATGCAACATTAATTTGCATGTGGACAAACAGTCATGAACTGGCTCAGCTGCCCACATCTAAGTATCCAGTGGCATCTGAGATGCTGAAAGCTATTTGAGAGGTCCACCTGGGGCAGACAGGCCAGAGGAGGCACTGGAGACCATGCCCTCCTGGAGAGGAAGCGGCAGATTGGAGGGCAGCTCAAATCCAAGCATGTGAACTGCATGTGAGCAGCTGAGCCAGGTGCCAGTACGTATGAGGTTAGCACAACTCAAATTGTGACTAATTTTTAGAATCCAGGTGCTAGTTGTAAGGATTAACATACTGTCTTATTTTCACAGACTGTTTAAGAAGGCACATTTTTTACATTCAAATTGATCTACACAAATCTCCAAATGTGTTTTAACGAAGAACAAGAATTCTGATTTACTATATCTACTGGCTACGGTAAATAGTATAAAGTCTTAAAATAAATATTCTACTTTTAAAAATAGTTTGTTATTTCTTTAAACTTCCTGTATTCTCTAAAATTCCCACATATGCTGAGTAGGATCTCTTAACCTGATTCATGAAGTGCCATACTACATGCTAAAAGTTATTTTCAAAATTATTACTCTTTTCAGTCTTTTATAACAGAAAGCTTTGTTAACACATCCAGGACTATACAGTTCTTCCTTGGGAGAAAGGACAGTGGGATTTCTCAACCATGGATATGGGAACTTTCCAAAATTGGATACATTGCCATGTTCACAACTTTGGCAAGTTTCGTTTTATGCATGGAAAGCCAAGCAGACTACCAATTAGAAACACTGAACAACTGGTATCCATCAGAAGTTGCAAAAAGGGGAAGAAAATATGACTGTTAGAAATGGTAAATAATAGAGAGGACAGAGGCTAAAAAGTCAAGAAAGTCATAAAGTAACAGTGTAAAAATAAACCAGAATACGAGAAGATGGTGAGAACAAAGAGGAAAAAAGGTAAGAAGAAATGGACTGGACACAGGAAGAAGGTAAAGGAGAAAGGCTGGAGGAACTACAAACAGCAGGGAGAACATTTAATCAGCAGGACAGGAATAGGAAAAAGATGAGGGAGTAAGTTTAAAGAAAAAGTTGAACAAGTAAAAACAGAACAGGTGAAAGGAATAAGAAATGAACAGGCAGAAATGACAGAGGTAAGAGGAGATACAAAGGCAGCCCTGACAGAAAAGAAAGACTACTGTAAAAAAAGCAAAGAAGAGAGAAGGGTAGCCCTGCAGGAGGAGCCTTAAGGAAGAATGCAACAAATGTGCCAAGTGATCTGGGTTCCATATCAGAAAGGTGTGACCTCTTCATGGGAGCTTACTACCTGTTTTTTTTTTTAAAAAAAAAAAAAAAA
>VFFE01007108.1:63890-161517 GCA_008921705.1 Burhinus oedicnemus | reverse complement strand
TTTACAACCTTTTTTTTTAAAAAAAAAAAAAAAAAAAGAGAAAGAGGGCAATACTAGCGATAACTAGCACAAGAAACAAACTAAATTTCATCTGATTTATTAATTCTTTTTCACTCTAGAGCTCTAAGAAATCCTTTCAAGAGAGTTTTTATTGTTTAAAATATTCATTTTTAAATGTAAACTTCCCTGCTTTTGCCCAATTTATTAAAAGCTCCCGTTCAATTAACAAAATACAAACCAAGTTTGGGAAAGGACTTGAATTAGCTTCTCTGAACAGAAACTACAGACACAAAACAGCTCCAAGTAAAATGGCAAGCCCTTTTGTCTTAAAGACCAGAAATGCAACAGAAACAAAATATAATAAAAAATGAAAATTCAGGTACAGGAATTATGTATTTTATACTGAATAATTATTTCTGTACTGCCCGTAAATCCTCTCTGGTAAGCTGTGCATCTAAAACTCATCGAACTGCCAAGGGGTAAACGCAGCTCCATCCATCACACAGCCACTTGACAAATACATTCCATAATAGAAGTTTATTTTTATGGGAGGCTGAATCAAGGACTTTCCCATGCATACAAAAACTTGTCAAAATTATTTATGAGTCTTGCTGAGACACACAATATGTCATATCAAACTCCTATTTTCCTTCCAAGCACAGACTGTCAATATCTCTGCTACTATCAATAATGTGGAACACCGCTGCTATAGGCCCTCAGGATTTTGAGGTCATTTGCCCATCCTAGCCTGCTGCCAGACGCTGTCTCTAGCTGCAATGCAGCTGAGGAGAGGTGTATTTACAACCTCTATGAGGTGTAGTTAAGGTAAGCACTAGGGACTGCATTCAAAGGCTTTGCCAACATAAAATAAAATGGAAACATATGTTTGAAAAATTACAGTTGATTATAGCTAGAGTTATGAAAATAATGAAAAAAATTGCATTGGCCTCTTTCTAAATTAGAAAATCCAAAAGCTTACCAGCATTCTCTGGCATAATTAAAGAAATAATCCCTTTTGATGAATATGTTTGCACCTTTCTGAATCTATGCTAAGGAAATCCCACACATAACAAGGCTGTTATTACCCTTTTTGACCAGCAAGACAGTTTAAAATCTCATGAACTTTGCTAATAAGGAAGAGAAACTCATGAAACAGTGTTTATCTAACACAACCTGTGTTATTTGCAAAAAAACACAGGAAGTCTTAAAGCAAATACCAGCATTTTTGCCAATGGGTCCAAGCACCCTGTGCAAAAAGCATTTAGCTTTCTGAAGGCCATGTCCCCAGACCACATTCAGCTCTGTTGGCTTTTCTGCTGGTTGTTTCGCAGACACTACACAATCACAGTTATATCCTGTCTGGGACAGTAGTTCCCCATACTTCTGTGGCTGAACTTGACTTATTAATATTTTGTATTAATATTTTGTACCTTTCCAGTACCAGCCCTTTCCTCACCAAGTTGGACTACCCCTTTCGCCACTCCTGCTGCCACCAGCTCTGCAGCTGGTCTCGCAGGGCTGAGTCCATGTTTCTGCTGTCAAGCTAACACCTGGCTGCCCCCAGCCACCTCTGCCTGCAGCTGCTCAGGTACCTCCACACAGCGCTCCCTTTCCAGGATCATGACCCAGAAACAGCCGTGGTGGGTCTGCAGAGCTGGCACGTGTCTCACAGAGCTTGTGTGCTTGGGTTACAGGCTGTGCCTCACCCGTAACGTGCTCTTCCTCACCAGCCGGGAGCCACTCGTAGGTGATAACCAACAAATCTCAACCTGGGACAGATTTGCTCTGCAATTCATCTGCGAACTGATTATGGGCATGAATCCCCCCATGAAGGGGGATTCACATGGCACATGGCAGGAGGTTCTCCCCTCAAAGGCAAAGTTACGGGTTCATCTCAGCCCAATATGTGTTGGATATGAAAGACTGCCATTTGGAAAGCCACTGAGTCTCCGATTCCTGTTAATTTTTAGCTGCCCTTCCATGAATGATAGCATGTGCTAGGGATAAACTATCCAAATCTGAGAGGAAGAATTTCTTCAATGAAAGCTCACAGTTGGAGATTTATTTAGCTATTTCCTCAGACAACCATCAGAGCAGCGGAGATCACAATGACACCCTAATTAGCTGTGAAGGAGCTGGCTTGGGTGTTGGAAAGAGTGTTGTGGCAGAAGCATAGAAATCTGTGGCAAATTCACACTGCAGAGAAGACAGAGGTACGGTGCTGCCAGGGTTACATTGCTTCCAGTATTGCATGCAGGGCAGCAAACAGTGCTGACACTCAAAGTTACTTTTGTAAAGTCTCAGTGTCTTCAGCAGCAAATATCCCAAATATCTGTCCAATGCATTGACCCATCCACTGAATTTGTTTTTTGAGCAGGTGGTTGGGAAAGTATATAAGACAGAAGGCATTCATGTCAAAAATACCTTACACGTCCACTGCCATCACTGCTATGTGTACTTTAAATCTTATTTCCCAAAAGCTGTATTACCTGCTGTGGTTGGTACAGCTGGAATGAAGAACATGCCCAGGTGAGTTCCTTTGCTCTTTGATGGGCTGACAGCGCCCACGCACTCAGTTAACCTACTGAACGGTCAGTTTATGGATCTTGAGGAGCTATATGTAGCCCGGAAGACTTTTCAGGAAAATAAAATTGGAGAGACATTAAAAAAAAAAAAGGTAGATGATGAGGTCTACAGGATGGATTATTGTTTCCTACAGGTCTGAACAATGGCTGCCTAGGAAATCAGATATTTTTAAATTCTACCATCTCACAAACACCAACTTCTATAAGTACTAGTACAGAACATTGCTAAAATAATAATAAATAATAGGAACAAGACAATAATCTGATTGTCAAATTAGAGCTATTATTACAGAAAAGACTATAAAAAAGGTTTTCTCATAATTTTCAATTGTTCCACTGCAAGGTTGGCATTGTCGTCTTCAATTTTTGTCTGCCCAGAGAGAATTTAGAGAAGGCTGTTCACAGCCAAGCCAAGGAAAAAAATAAAAGTACTGGTAGCCCATGTGAACACATCCAAGTTTGTCCAGAAGATGCATTTCCAGTACTTAAAAAAACCCCCACTTTCTTAAGGCATAAGGGCAACAGAGCTATTTAACAATTTTTGTTAGTGGTTTAAAACTGTCAGGAGTCTGAGGTCTTTTTAGTGGTATACTTTCCACATGACGTAGGTACAACTCATTTTGTCCCTAACAGAAGCCATCATGCCTATTACTCTTTGAACACTGCACTGCAAATGTACCTTTTAGAAGGAGAAAAATATAATCCTATTGATTTTTCTCAGCCCTAAAATGTAATAATTTGAGATTATTTTCAGGCAACAATAAGGCTTTATGACCTAGCAGCTGATCACCTTTTTATACTTCACCACTGATGCCGATTACTAAACCCAGAATCCCAGCTTCTGTTAAAAGATATTTATAAACACAATTACTTATTTAAGTTTAATGTCCCTGTGTTAAATCATATGGTGCTATTAAAGTGCTGTACTTACTGTACCACTCTTGCCTTCTGAGACAGTGAAGATGGTGCCAAAAATGACTGAACAGGCAAGGAAGACTAACCACTGTATTTTATACTTAGAGAGACAGCAGTAACTGATGCACAGCAAATGTCCTTTTACACATAGCCATTTTGCAATATTAGAAGAAGGAGATAAGTCAAAGATTAAAACATGAACAGCCTGAATCGCCAATGACTTGCATCCTGAGTATCCATTTAACACTTGTGCAAAGTAAATGTAAACCAGTAACATTCTGACTAGCAGCGATTTACGTTCTCTTTGCACAGGTTTAAATGGCTGCACTAGAACAGGAAGGAAAAGGAACCACCTTGCTGCATTTCAGCAAAAAGGCAAGATATTTTTAATAGCACTACGCGTATAAACTTTTAGAGTATGTGATATTTATTAGCATTGGTTTTCACATCCTATCCTTAATTATTTTCTTTAGAAGTACATGACTGAAATGAGACAGTTTGGTCTCTTGCCTGCACTGGTCATGTTCTTCTGCCTGTGAAAAGAATCACTACATTTCAGCCACCTTTGGAGGAATACCCAGGAAGGGAAGACACAAGAATGCGGTTGCTTTACTGTAGCTGCTCTTTTCCCTCAACCAAGATGTGTTTCACTCCCGCAATGTCCTTAAGCAAACATTTTCCTCCTCTTTCTGTCAAACTAAGGAACTTTGTTAGCAACACTGTAGGACAGGAGATAACTACAGAGCTCTCTAATTGTTAAGCTCTTGCAAGGGCTGAGCCTGATCATTCACTGAATTGTTGAGTTGATGGGATTCGTGTAGCTGGTTATAAATTGATAATCTAAATTAATTCATTCAAGCAGAAATCGATTTTGTAACTCCTTGAGAGCTTGTAATAATGCTTACCTCCTACCGTTAGCTGCATTCTCCGTTTCATAAAGCTGGTCGGAAACAGCTGGATTCAGGTGACCTGCTAGCTCATTAAATCTGTTACATGTTCCTTCTGGTAAATGATATTAAGCTGAAATGTCCTTGCGTTGATTTTTTTCCTTTAATTTTATGACAGAAATAACCTAATTTGTAACACAAAATAACAATCTCCTTGGATTACTTTGCCTTGTTAAAATATTTTATGCATTTTTCATTTACACGAAGGTAATGGAAAAACACTTAAACTATCTGTTATTTAAGCCACAAGAGATATGTTACTGAAAGTCTGATAGCCGCAAAAATGATTGCCTCTTCATAGTCTTTGCTTTATATCTGTAATAAAAGGCGGACAATTCAATTCATCGGTTAGTAAATAAAGTACGATAGTTTTTATTTTATTTGCACTGCATTGCAAGAACTAAAATCAGATTGCTTTTTGAATTCATTTAAAAATGGGCTTATTATTTTCCTTTTCTACTTCTAATGCAAAATGTCTGGTGTCTATTTTGAATGTTATACTTCTTTTAAGATACGGAGCAAATATAACCTAATTCTAAATGTCAGATTAAAAGTATAAATTTCTTTCATTGACTCCTCTATAATTATTTAAATATTGGGTGACAGGATTGTCAGTAAGAAGTGCTGAATAACTGAATCTGAACACCTCACTATGGATCTGATACAAAGCACAAACACTTATTTGTCAGAACTTGATGACTTCTAACTACCAACTTTTATGACAAGCATCAAACAAGTGTCATGAATTACATTGCTGGAGTATGCTGCAAGGCAAAAAGTATGTGTTTGTCACTAGATAAAGCCTAAATTCTACTAAGTCCAGTGCAGAAACTACACCTGTTTAGGGAATCATAGAATCATCTAGGTTGGAAGGGACCTTTAAGATCATCGAGTCCAACCATTAACCTAACACTGCCAAAACCACCACTAAACCATGTCCCTCAGCACCACATCTATCCATGGAATGGGAAAATGCAATGCTGCTTTTCTGTACAGTCCATATTTCACATACATAAAAGGATCAAACCCCCCTGAAATGAAAATCCTTGAACATTTCAGTTTACCGTTTCCAGCAGACGTCACTATAGAGCAAGGATTCACGTAGGCTGATAAAATGGCAACACTATCCAAAGGAATTATGACAAAAACGTTTAAGAAGGCTTAGCTATTAAGATAATAGTAGCTAAAATCAGAATTATTAGCTTATTAAAATTAAAGATCCATATAAAGATAAACCATCCTTTTAATTATCAGAAAGAAAAAGGGGTATTGATTTCAAGCTTCTGGCAATAACAAAGCACAGAAAAGCATAATACATACAAAATACGTCTATCCTTCGGGATGTATGAAACTCACAAACATAACACTAAGCAATGCACATGCATAAAAACCCAAGTATCATGTTTTCTAACACAAAACCTCATGTGATAGATTCTAACACGACCAGCATACAGCCAATACTACTACCCATAAAGAAGCAACTGCTTTTTCACTCGTACCTTTTCCTACATTTATAATGACCAAGCAGCCTCTACTTATTCCCCAGACCTAGCATTTAACTGCATATCACCATCAAAATTCTGTCCAATAGCATTTATTCAATAACATAAAAATCAGCATACAATAATAGTGAAAGGCGATCGTAGCTTTCAGAACCACAGTGAATGTATTATGGCTATAACACGTTGATGAAATATCTAATCATTTTTTCCTCTTTAAAAAAACTACCAAAGAGAACTCCTACCCGCTAGTATTTTTGCTGTAACATTTACTGCCTTAAGAATTAAACCCACGAAGTCCATTCTGTGTGGTGGTGTTCAATCCTGACTGGCTGGAGTTTGTCTGAAAGACAAATGCTACTCAAGGTAGTGCAAGGCTAAATGTTGTAGGCAAGTCTCCGGGAAGACTTGTCTTTGAGACATAAATTCTAATGACAAAAAGCACATAAAGGGAACTTTTTCACTATACCATACCTCAAACAATGTGTCCTGTTTTCTCTGTGAGCTTGGGTAATTTGTCTGGCCTATTGAGAAGAGTCAGGGCCAAGTTTTTCCCAATTTCTCTGTTGTTTGTGATCTGATATTTGCATAACATAAGGTGAAGCACTCTCCAGGCTTGGTACAGACTGGGGATTATAAAGCAATACAGCTCCCTTCCAAGGATGTAGGGGGAAGATGAGGGCACACAGAAACCTCTTGCCCATTTCTCCTCACGAGCATTGGCTCAATGGCCATCGGCTCTGGGGTCTGTACTCTGTGAAAAAGAATACCTGTAGGCCAGTACCTACTTGAAACAGTTTTAGCACTTTCCCTGAAGCAACAAGGCATAAATTGAGGAGGAAAAGCCATTTGTTTGACTGCTTCTATGGATATTTCCACTGGCTGACTTGGGGGTCCTTGAGAAAGCTCCTGCAACTGAGAGAGGTGGCTGGAGGTGCTGGGAGGCTAACAGCTCACTCCAAACTTGAGGACCCAGTGCCTGGGCTTAGTGACCAAGCCAGTGGTATTTTTTGGAGCGTGAGAATTTTTTGGTGTGCTTCTTTGTTAATTTTGTTTAGAAACTTTCCTTAATGGTGAATGGTTAAGTTTTGTATTGCCCCATATAGCTGTGGCTCACCCTCATGTTGCACTCCCAAACAGGTGCTTCTAAGTGGCAAGAGGGCACTGAACTTCATTTGGTTAAAAGATTTGAATATATTATTGCTCTGGAGAAAAAAAAAAAAAAAAAGCTCTACAGTATTCTGCTTGGCTTAAAGGGTATACTAAGGCACACTGCTTGCACCTGGATCTATGTATACTCTGCTGAATATAAGACACTCTTTTATGCAAAGAACACATCACATGACTATTGGATGAAAACAACAACAGAGACAAAACCTCACAAAATGAGTGAGCTGTTTCGCTCTGCAAGTAAAAGACTGCTAATGGTAAGGAGGAACTCTAACTGAAAGAGAGGAGCGCCTTGGGTACTGATTTCCATTGGTGCTGTTTCACTAGCAGTGTCAACATTAACAGTAGGTTAGTGTAAACACAAACTACGCAAAACCACAAATTACACCAAACAGCAAAAGCGTGAAGATGGAGAACATTGCACTGCACTAGACAGAACACTCTTGGCAATTTTCCTACAGTCATCCCCTACCTTCAAATAATTGTAATTCTTGGACAGTTTGCACTCTTCCAGTTATGTTGTATTATATCAGCCATACCCAGGAATAATCACACCCAGGAACAATCATTTGCCATTTATGAGTTCAACAGTTCACAGCAGTCGAGCATCTCTTATTTTCAAAAGGATAATCAATGGCTGAATTGTTTTTTGGCAATAAAGATCTCAGTACAAAACAAGAAATTTTTTTTTAAAATATAAATCACCCAGCAAAGGCCTGGGTCCAACGCCAATACTTTTGTACAGGAAAATGTTTATAGACATGTATAAGTGTCTTTAGAATCTGTATTATAAATTGTTTATTCATATACTTTCTATCAATGAAATGTTACCAGTAGAATAGCACATCTGGAGATGTATGGCTTTTTTTCTCTTGGGCTTAAATTGCTGCAGAAGATAGCAAAAGGAAAATATTAGACAAGACTGGAGAATCCCGTCATTGTCAAAAGAGAAAATCTTTTTTAAAAAATCATGATCAGCGACTCCCGACTTTGCTTCTTAGCACCACCGCTCTTCATGTTAGTTGCAAATGAAGTGCCACATGCACATTGGCTGCTGCCACACCCTTCCTGTTGCTAATCTGTCTTTTTAAATTTAATTTCTTTTATGGTGGCTTTTCTACCATTTAATTAGGCCACAGGGAGTAAAGAGAGGCAGTCTCACTGTCCCTTCAGAGTTGAAGGGAACAGTCTGTGAAATAAAGGATTTTATTTCTGTCATCGAAAGCAGACATCCTCATATTGCTTAAACACAGAAAATGATTAATACAATGAGATTGTTATGCTCCTAGCTAAAATGGCCTTCTTTCTAATGTGAACTCCAACAGCTTGAAAAGATGGGCACTGACACTACGCTACAGCTGACAGTTTTTCTTTTTTTAGGTGTACTATTATTGGGATCTGTAATACTGTGTGACCCATAATAATAATCCCACCATTCTCCTCATATTAATATCATAAATTCTGCAGACATAGATGATATTATCATATATCAAATATGACCATAAAACCAATGTGATCTTAACACCTTTGGATTTATCTTGAAAAGAAAAATACTAGATAAAATCATTTATGCTGATATCACCAAGTCTTTACTGGGCTACAGTAACTTGTTAAGATTACAATATATTTTTAGGAGGATAGGCATTTCTGACAGATTTATTAACCTGTTCCTTGAGTTAAACTTGTGGATAGTTCATTTGTATGTTATTTAACAGTCAATGCTTTCCATTCCATGTCCCTGGCCACAAGCTTGAAATTCCTCAAAAGCTGAATTTGGTATAATATTCAGTGCATATATTAAATAGCCTAGTTTAAAGGAGCACTAGTCAGAGAATAATATTTTACAATATTTAAGTGGCACCTGCTAGTGCCACTGCAGTTAAAGGTCTCAAAGCTAATGCAAACACATTGTGGGTTAAAATGGCATGCTCAGCTTTGGAGTGATTTAAAATGAAAGCCACAGCGTACAAATATCAAATTGACTTAATACTGGTTTCAAGCTATGTATGTCTGAGACCACTTACACTTCCCAGTAACGTGATCACAGCGGAGGACTCTGGAACACTTAGAAGACTGAAGCAAAAGCTGAATTTAAAATACTGAAACCTTCAATTTGCCACCTCCTTCTTCCCACCTCTGCTCTCATCAGAATTAAAATTTCCAGACAGATTGTACAATGTGATTGTATGTTTGGACAACTGCTATAATAATAATAATAAAAAAAAGAGAGAGCATAAAATGGCTGAGATGCTGAGGCTGCCAAAGTAACTGCACGACACAAACATGATTATCTTTGTTTCAAGTAAAAATTTTAAGTAAAATTTACTCCAGCACAAAGGAACTATCCAGGGCGTGTATACCACTTGTGCCTTCAGTCAAGAGCACTATGGCAGCGGAAGTGCAGTACTCCTGCTAAGTAATGATGGAGTAATATTTGCAAGGAATTTTTACAGGGCACCTAAACCTATGTGCTATGAAATCCCCTTTTACAGAGGCGGTCTGCAAAGCACCAAACAGGCAGGTTAAAGCAAACAGGCTTGTCTGGGAAAAAGAAAGCAGAAGCAGAACAAAAGAAAGCAACAATGAACAGCACAACCTCAGACACACAGATCAAAAGCTGCTCTATGGCCACTGGGAAGAGTATTCCTTCTCAGTTTCTTTGCAGTAAATGTATTCAGGCCCTAGGTCCAGCCACTTGTTTTGTATGTTATTGGCATGAGGCTCTGTCCTTCAAAGATCACACCACCTCTGTGAGAAATTATCTCATTTTTTTCAAACGTCTACATCTCTCATGAAAAGCAACACATGATAAATTTCAATATTATAGTTTGGTTCCATTACGAACCAAATTTCTTTATGGGTTCACAGGCATTTCGCCAGCGTAAACAAGTTTTCCCTCACTGAGTAGTCATTAAAAGATCAGAGCCTCAACTGAACTGCTAAAAAAGCAGATGGGAGTAAGTAGGGAGTAAGCACAGTCCTGGCTCTATCTCCACAGAATGGACAGAGAAAGGGGCGATGGTTGTTGCAGTCAGGAAGAGTCATTCTTTTTGAAATAGTTTCTAACTCCACAGTGCTACAAATCATTGCAATCTTCTCACAAGCCGTATTAGCTCAGATATCTGAGGGTTTAATGTCCTTAGCTGCTCAAGTTGAATGGTTAAGTAAGTACGTTTTACCACTTTTGGGGGAAAGAGGGAAATTGAGTGACTTGAAATGCAATAACAGAGCTCTGAATTTACCACCCAGACAAAAAGAGGCCAGATACCCAGCAGCACGTGGAGCCGGCAATAGTGACATTCTGTTGCCTTCACTGTAACCAGAGGGCTGTAGGAGAGCTCGGCTTTGGGCAGACAATCTCCCATACAACCCAGACTCGCAGCTGTGACTATATGCCACAATCTACTGCTTGATACACAAATTCCCTTTGACACAGATGACTTTAATGGATTCTTCTTTGTAGCATTATAGTATATTGTATAATTAATTCAGGAATTAAAGCTGCCTAAATGCATTCAGACACAATCAGGCAGCTCTTTTGGAGCTCTTGCAATGTATTTTGTCAATAACCCTAGTTCAAAGGTTGATGTTGCTACGCATCAATACAGTAAGAAATATCCACTCTGGATATTTACAGTATCTGCCCCATGGATAGACTCAGATTTTTAAGACTCCCTAACAATATCATACTTACATATTTTACTTTAAAAAAACATTTTAATGTAAATTTAGAAATAAAAAGTTTCCAAATGAAAAATTATACGGAATGTTTTTACTTTTACCTGGTACATACGCGTCCAACATTTGAAATGAATTCCCATTTTTTTTAAAGTGTAATCAACTATGTGAGTTTTTCCTTAAGAAATTTTACTTTCCTCTTGAGGGTATCCAAAAAAGCATTAAAAACCCAAAGAAAAATATACATGACAAACTGAAAGGTCAGAAAGGAGACTGTAATTGATTTATTTTCCTTAAGGGTGAAAAAAGAGCTGGGGGCAGAGAGAAGGGGAGGAGAAAGAGGTGTGCTCGAGAAAAGTGGGGAGAGAAAAGAAAGTTAAATTTGCCTACTGTCTTTTTTAATTCCCACTTATTTCTTTAACCATGGAAATATCAAGGATGGCTTTAACTGGCTTTGCTAAGTATCTGTACTAAGTATCTTCGAAGACCTTAATTTGGAAGCCATCTCCTCTTAACTCAAAAGCATTGTTTCTTTAAGAGCAACAGTCAGCTGAGATGACAAAGTAAGAGATACGTTCATTTTCTGATCTTAGAGTTTTGGGTTATAGCAGTCGCACTGAGCTGTACTCTGACTAGGGAAGATGGCATTAGCTGAGTTATACAGATGGCTTACTTAGAAGACGGATGATAGTTTTCTCTCCTTCAATACTAGCTGTCCAAAGCATACATGTGGCACAATTTTGTACACAAATAAATATGTAATTCTTTCTTTTCAGTACCTCGTATGTGTTCTCATGCCAAAAAAACATAGCCCTTTTTTGAGAGCAGTACGTTTACAACAAAAGAAACAAAATCTGGAAATCAGAGAAAAGAGCAGCACTTTAACTCACTGATAGGAATATGGTGTGACAGGAGGGATGAATAATCAAAGATACAGTTGATAGTTTACTGTTAAAATAAATTAACCAATCCACTGACAAAAAGTCTTGCCTACTGTATTTCATAGATACGGCTCTGACATATTTTGATCACAAACAGTTTCAAAAGAGGATCACTCTGCCAGCTGGGCTGTTCTTAAACAAAACCTCTATGTTTTGATCCAGGAAACATCAATCATCATGTCTCCAAAATCATTACCATTTATTGAGCACCCATTAATATGCTCAATGCTAAATAAAGCAGAGGAACATGCTGTCCTTATCCACATTTCTGATCATCTGTCCTTTATTTTTGAAGTCAGTTTGGCTCTGCATAAACTCAAAAGTCTAAAATAAACAAACAGAAATATTTTGGTGACTATGTATTACACTGCTATACTTTTTGCATGCTCGTTTATCTTTCACATCCTGTAAATATAAAATAACCTCATTCCAACTGCAGGGAAAAAAAACGGAAATCGAGACTCTGTAGGACAAACACGCTCGAAAAAGGAGTTAGGCTGCAGAAGGACCATGAATTCTGGGTGTGCTTCAGGAAAGTGAGGACAGAGACCTGCACAGCCATAGAGTTGCTGCAGAGAGCTAAGGATGAGAATAGTACCTCTGCCATGACGGAGCTCAAAAATACAAGGAAGTGCAAGGGGAAAAGACCTGGGGTGACCACTGGGATAAATGAGAGATTCAAACACCAGCACTGACTAGAGGGTCTGTTTCCTGCACACAAAGGTCTACACCATGTTCAGTATCTCTGATGTAAATTAAGTACCAATTTCTAGACTCAAGTTCATAGATAATTTATCATAGGTAATGGCTATCCACAGGAATTCAGAAGAGCACGCATGTTGTTTCTGAAGAAAAGAAAATACACCTTTTACTAGAGAAAAAACTACAACATCTCCCCAAATAAAGTCAAACCTTTAAGAAGTAATAACAAAGACAGATATTGAGAAGACTGAAATCTACTTCTGGTTCAGCTTTTCAAAAAAATACTGTACCTGAATAACCTCAGAGATCATACTATTGGCAAAGTATTTGTTGAATTTTGATCAGCAACATCCAAAAATTGGTATAATTCACCATTTTACAAAAGGAATGAATATGTATTGGTTGGCTGCTCTTACAGTTCTATCTACCTGCTGTGTTAGAGAAGAAATACAGATGATGTTCATAAAGACAATGATAAAATTTCCTTCACTTAATAGGCAACTGTCTGATTACTGGCCACTGGAGTATTAGGTTGAATTGCATCACTGATGAATAGCCAAGGGACTCAGTTAACAAAAATCAGTGCTTTTAAAGTCTTTAATGATCAGAACAAAATGAATGAAAGCATTTGTCAAGATTATGATTGTCATTAGAAAATGCTAATTACATATTAGTTTAATAATTACCACATGATCATTTACAAAAATTATTAAATTTTTTTACTTACTTTGAAGAATTAACTTTTTTTTACAAAGTGTTCACAATAGCGCTTTTAGAAGCTAAAAATTTTAAGATTACAGAGCTTCTGAAGCTGGGCTGCTACTGTTGGAAAGCTCTGATCTGAGTTTATTGTCAACCCATCTGATTTCATTCACTTAAAGATACATATTATTACCCTCTTAAGAAAAGTTCCAGTAGAGTCGAACTCATAAAGCGCAGTTAACTTTCCCACAAAACCAGCTATACAATGAAAAGTTTAACTCCAGCAAAAATCTGCTTGTTAATTAATACACACGTGCTAAGTAAGATATATCACTGCTCAATATTGACCCAAGACCTGACCTACAAATGATGGTATTAGGTAAGTATCAAATGTATCTGGAAGAGTTGTGTCATCTGGACCGCACAACAAAGGAATATACCAGCAGTATTACAATAAGACTGCTTGCTTTTGATAACAAAAATACACTTACATTTTTCTGCAGACTGATGTCACACCAGTTCTAGAACTTAAGTCGCATCAGCAGCCACTAACTTGACCACAACAACAACAAAAAACAGCATCAGGCACCAAAGTGAACTCAAATAGAAATTTTCTGAGCCAATAAGAAATTTTACCATTCCAACAAAATCTATGAATAATACAGTACTTAAGTTCTTTTGCCCATCTGCAAGTACAAAATCCCCCAAAAGAACTGGTTTCCTATTTTCAGTTTAAAGTTTATGTTTTAAACAACCAGTAGCAGCTCAAATATACTCTCCCCTGCAAAGGAAGTGTGTTAAGTGAACTATGTCCAACAGCACAGCTTTAAAAAATACACCCAGAATAAAACCTGAAAATTACAGAAAGTATTTCATTTGTTATTTCTCATCTAAGATCAACATTCTGACTTGGAACAGGCCCCTGTGACAAAGTGGCACGTGTCTGCATTACTGTCTTTAAGAATATTACACCAGTACTCTTGTTATCCTTAGTAGTACCTACTTAATATGGGTGAATTTGGCTAACAGGACAGTAATTTTACTTGAGCTTTGCAAAGAAATAATTAAGGTTGACTACTTTAAATGCATGCTAATTCGAATCATGGTGTAGAAGCATAAATGGCTGCCTGATTTCCATAGCTGCTATGGCAGAAAGATGAGGTAAGCTTCAAAAGAAAGCAGACATGCTACTGCCAAACCAAAGTCCAGTGCATCCAAGCCTCTACAAGTCACTTAATCTCTTCTGCCAAGTGCAGTATAACTTATTCCCGATCAGACTCACTGGTAGAGTAAGAGTCATGAGGAGGAAGACGCAAAGCTCAAGAAAGCCTTCTCAGGATGCGTCTTTAAACCTGGTCTTGAGGGGCAATTATTATGATTTCTTTGAATTAAAAAAAAATAATAAAAATGGAGGGATTGATCCTCTAAATAGTTGCTCAAGCAGCAAATGAAATGCAACCATATGTGGACAGAGTGTAAAAGCTCTTGGCACTGGCTAGAGTCAGTCAGGGAGCAAAGAGGAATACTATGGCCAGATGGCAAACCACCTCGGGACTTTGGCAAAGGAATATGGAAACCTTCACATATACACCACACTGTTTTGAAACTTGCCCAGGTCAGTGGTTTCTCAAGAGTGTGAGTTGTCCCTGCAATATCAGTCGGCAGTTCTAACTAGTTTCTGCTACAGTATCACCACATTTGCCACTCTTGTTGGCAGTTTCAGTCTAAGGAGTGAATGGGGACGTAAATTGAACTACTCATGTCTAAAGGTGGTAGCTACAGATCAAGGTTAAGACATTAGCAGGGCCACACGAGAATCCTGCACTATTTTTTTCTGTACTTGCTCTGTGGAACAGAGGTATCAGTCTCTGTGGTTGTCAATCTGGCACTTTTCTTGAGTACTAAATTTATTAAAATAAATAAATAAATAAAATTATGCGTTTCAACTTGTCATTTGGGTAAGATCTGTTTTATTGCTGCAATTTTTGCTGTAGTATTTACAAATCCATCACAAAAGTCTCTATGATGCAATCCCTTTATAAAACTGTTAACCATGTAGCTTCTTCCAAAGAAGCCTTAGATGCTGTGACAGTGAAACTAAACCTACATTAAAAATGATCTTAAAAAATATAACTGCAATGTTTTGCTTTTAGGGAATTTTTATAAAGCTCACATTCCAGAACCAGGCACGCACAGATCATTTAACCAACATCCGTGTTAAAATAAATTTCAGGCATTTAGTGTTAGTACTAAAGCATATTTAACCCTTGAAAACCAATTTCAACCCTACTTTTCTGTTAGTGAGCTCATATGCATACATGGCTTGTCATTTTTTCTTTTACAAACTTTTTTGATACAAAGTTCAGAAAAAAAAAAATTCTGTATCTAGTATGTTCATTTGATCTGTACATTTTTAAAGAAACATCTATTTTCATACAGACACAATCAGTGCAGTTACTGATTGTGGCAAATAAATACTGCTTGGATTTGCATTATGGTGATATATAAGGGTAATACATATCTGAAATTTTGTTTTATACCTATATTTTTATATAATACCATTGACAGACTATGTTTATTTTTAAAGGAAGAATACACTAAATATGCTATCAATTTTGCTGTGCAACCTGATTTAGAGATGAGAATATAAAACTAGAGGATTTATTCTGGAAGAACAATTAAATTCAGAATATATATGAGCATCCAAATAACAGTAAGAGCGAGTTAGAGCAGAAATGCTGGACTTTTCAGGAACACATTTTCAAATATACTTAATGTTACGCCTTTATCTAATACTGATGCTTTCATAGAAGTGGAGGTGATGCAGATACAGAGAACTAACAGATTTCCTGTTCTCTTAGAAGGGGGTTCTTTGCCTTCAGCGTGCAGATGGGTCTGAGGTGCAGAAGAATACTGGAGAAAAGACATTAATAGATGCATAAAACTTTTTCCTATATCCTAAAAGAGCTCACATGCACCAACAGTTGAGACTACTGCTGATGCAGTCAGGAAATAAACACGTGCATGTTATCAAACCCTGTTACGTTTTCTATAAAGAGCCACTTCAGAAGCAGCAGAAACATCAGCCTCATTAATAAATAGTTGCATCCTGCACACGCTCCTCCGCGTGGCATCTATCATGTCAACGAGTAACATCCAAACCACAGGTTTTTTCTTTAGTGTGGTCAGAAATGGTATATTCCTGCAAAATCGATTTGAAAATGACGGGAGCTTGCAAAGTTACTTTTAGCTGAGGGAGGGAGAAGTGACATATAGGCAGGCAGCTGTCAACAACACAGTTACCAACACACTATTTCCAGGCCAAAAAAGCAAATATACACCTTATTAAAATTATATTTATTTTACTTATAAAGGATAGCAGAAAAAAAGACTCAACAAAAGAAGCTCTGTAAAAATACGTACTTTCTCTCTCCTTCCTCCCACACAAAACTCTTCCCCTAGCAGGACCTCACATGAGAAACCAGGCAATGCTCTGCAGGTCGCACACTCCCACTCCTCAACCCTTCCCTTGCATTGCTACACCTCCTTGGCCCCAGGACTAATCTCTCCTCCTCCTCTCTTCTACCATCAGAGACTTTACTATTGCTTCCAGCCACCGTAATTCCCAACCCAAACCAACATGGCTGTCTCCTTCCACTCAGGACCATAACAGCATGAGGAACAGCAAAGGGCCTACGCCTTCCCTGCACGGAAATAACAAGGATTATTCCTTTGGGCTTGGTGCTATGCTTTGGCCCCAACATACTTATGCCTCACTACTTGGTAACAACTAAGAAATTTGGACATGAAGTGACAGAAGCTTGTGCCCAAGGTAATAAGTCCAAGATCACACCAAGTATGTTTCCATTTTAATGAAGACTAAATGTTTACATTTAAAAAAAAAAAAAAAAAAAAAGAAAAAGAACGAGAGAGACTGCATGTACAAGAGAGAGCACGTGTGAGAGAGGATGAGATAACAAAAGAAAGACAAGACCTTATGGATGGCAAAGGAAGCCTACAAATACATTTTATGAAGTACTGTTTTTCGATCCCCTGGAGTTCATTTACACAACAGTCTACCTAGTATGAATGCTGCCTTCTCCCCATCTTCTTTTCATTCCTTTTAGATTTTCTTGCCTGCCTGTCAAAAGTGTCTGCTTTAACTTAAGGAAGGTATACTGATTTTTAGTACAACCCCAGCAAAGGACACTAAAATTAATAGTACTGTAGTATTGCTCTAGGTGATCCTGCTCTGGCAGGGAGGTTGGACTAGATGATCTCCAGAGGTCCCTTCCAACCCCTGTGATTCTGTGATTCTGTGATTTGTTAAATCATCCCTGAGTTATGCAATACTCCTACTCTGTTACTCATATTTCTTTATGCTTATTAGCCACTTCATCTTAGAGCAGGAATTTATCAATTAATGCATGTTTGCATTATGGAATCCCTGTCATATGGTGTAGAAACATCTTTTTGGTGTTTCCTACTAATCTAAGTTAACCTGCTTAGGAATCTATGATTACAAATTCAGTTAAAACCAAACAAACAAATGAACAAACCCCTGCTGATAGAAAATAACATGTAAGGAACAACTCCTTTGGCAGTCCTAACACTCTTTTGGATTTGAAAAATATATCAAATTGATTTGTAAGAATCCTATTTTGAACTGTCGCCTGATCCCATTCAATTGATATATAGTTGAGAGACAAAAAAGCATGTTTAATATGTTGTTTAAAAATTAAGAGTCAGGAACAATTAGCATACAGTTAAAATATCTTCAGTCTGTTTTCCCCTCTGATATGGGTAGTTGAATTTGAGAATCAAAAGTTAAACAAAGAAGTGTAAAATACAATTATACTGTAACACAAATACATTACACTCCAGAGATAACAAAATATCAACAGTAGTATTAAATCTGCCCTGAAGTGAAGAGGTATGAAGCAATTCATTAAAATAGAAGAAGAAAACTAGCTCATTCTGCAGCTAACAACTGCTAACCATTTTTTTCAGGAAAAAATCTAACCGTGTATAGTTTTGTCCTGACTTTCTTTATCTGCAGATGCAGAACGTGTGGGATTTGCTTTCAGATGCTCTCATACTATTTGAGGAATGGGAAACTGGCAACAGAAGTTCAAGATTCACTGGTATTTTCTGCCTCTTTCCTCATCACTCTTGACTTCTAGATTACTGCACATGATCAGCCAAATGAAATGTACTGGAGAAGTAGCCAACAATGAACACTGGAATCAAACCTAACAAAAGACTGTGAAAAGTTTTAGTTTTGAAAGGAACAATATGCAAATGTTGTCTTATCTGAGTATCCTTAATGCACATTACTGAGATATGTGGTAGCTAGGGCTTTCTATTCAGTTCGAAAGATAGATAAATGCACGAGTAGGTGCACTTCCTGATGCAAAATGCAATTTTTTTATTTTTATTTTTTAAATCAAGCAGTAATGGATTTTTTTTCATTTAATGAGCCTCTTTTTTTTTTTTTTTAATTTGAACATAGTTGCTGCTGAAATTTACGAAGTACCGCCACTGGGAGAGTTCTATGGCAGTAAGGCACAAATAAAATGCAATAAAATAAAATTTTTAGAAGTATCAAATTACAAGTAGAATACGAATTAATAAAATCTAAATATTTCAAATGTGTGGGATATTGTTAGGGAGCTGAAACATAACTCTAAAGAGACCTACCTAGGCCAAAATTTCATCAACTTAGAACTGGAGCGGAAGGAGAGGTCCTGAAGCAGAAGCACACTCAAAGTTTGCTGCAGACATCTACTAACGAAAATCCTCTTAGTCATAATTTCTTCATAACCATACTTAAAGCGAAGCTGAGTCCTAACATGAGCCCTCCACTTGATTTTGACCTGTGTGCAGCAGATGTTACTGCTTGTAGCATCAACCCCCCTAATAACAATAACCATAGACTAGCCATCTAGGCTGGTTCTCACTTCAAAAACATAATTCAGCCTATGTCTCTAAGTCTAGCTCCCATTCACACACAGAAAGACCCATCAGTTATTCAGGAAAGGAGAGAATAGCTAAAACTTAAAGCAGAATAATTTATCAGTTGCTAATGCAATCACTGTGCAGTATGTTACTGCAATTCAAAAGCCTCCAGTCTTCCAATACTTTTCTCCAAGTTTCCTCGGCTATCCAAAAGGGGTTAGTTTTCTTACACCACAGAAGAAGCAATCATGCAGCAATCATTTTGTGGGTACACTTCTGAGGAATCTCTAAAGAATCTTTGACAAACCATGTAAAAACATTCTCTTGACAACAGGTGCATTTGGGTACCTCAGCTTAGTTCAGCTGTTGTAAGAAACACGGAAGGTAGCGCAGGGACTGCGAGTGAAACAGCTAAGCACAGAGGGAGCTCATTTCTCACTTAGGTAAGGCTAATTTCAGAGCATGACATGAATGTAGCCACCCTTTCAGGTCACATTTTTTACTGGGCCTTAAAATTATCTTAGTTCTTGTCGAGTATGGATTATTTCATAATGTAAAATAAATAAATAAGTAAACATCCCAGGTGATATCTTCCATTAAAAATATTCCACTGTTTATCTGAGACACACCTAACCTAATAAGGATACGTTATAATCAAGCTGTAGTGACTATTCAATGTCTAATTGAGCTACAGCTTGGTGGGGACCATACACCACCTCAAAAGCACTTTCCTATGGCAGTTCATTACTCTGCCATTGCTGAAACAGTCAAATGCAACTCACCCTGACTATATAATGGATCCATTAGCGTGAAACATACCAGAAATACGGAGTCGTCACTGTCCACTCCGTAAGTTTCAAAGAGCTAGCCCACGCAGGACAGGGCTGCTTCCCACAGGTTACCATGCTGTGCCAAATAGCTTGGTTTAGTGACAATCACATTAGCACTTTCTACATTAGAATCCTTAATTGTTGCTGTGCCTACACATTGTTAAATAGTTAAATCTTTACAATACTTTGTTCTTAGTAAGATTACTGACCTCACAGTGTTGTTCCCGACCCCATTAAAGCACAATGAAAATAGTATTATTATTATTATCCTCTTCCCTGCTCCCCTGGGAGCACAGAAACACCACCAAACATTTAGGGATCCCCAAATGAATTTGGACTTTCTCACTTGAATTACTTATGCTTTTAGTAAACTGCCTCTGGTCTGCCACCATTCCAACCTCTACTTTTGCAGAGAACAATATAATTAAGAAGAAAAAACCACCACCCCATAACAATCCTTCCTCTCCAATGCTATGCCCAAATCACTTCTATACAGTTTAAAACTGCATGTTCATTGCCAAATCAGACACAGCGAATAATTAGAACAACTAAACTAACACTAAAGATATATATTTCATTTTCTGCCATGGATATGCATATATCTACAGCTGCACAATCATGTTCCCTGAGGCAGAATTACAGGGCAGATAGGTGAATCAAGCAACGGGGAGTGTCTATTGCACAATACCTTCAGCTATCTCCTATTAAAATGACCACAATAAGATGCTCAGGAACTCATCAGTGAAAGTGTAAAAATAGAACAAGGAACCGGTTTCTGGGTAAAACATAATTAAATAATACATTTTCCCAGATTTTAAAAATAATTTCATTTCTTTTATTTGTACAATAGTTATGAAAAAATAGATTCTTCATAACAGCTTGCAAGATGTCTACAGATTTATATATCAGGAATAATTAAAAAAGAAGGCAGGAAGGAATCCATGAGCTAAGTACGTTGCAGTCAGCCAATAAAATGCTTATTTGTTGGATAGTTTGGGTTGTTTATATGAATAATAAACATCTAACTTACATGTATTATGCTTGCTAGCTTGATTTTTTTTAACAGATGCACTTTTAAACTTGTATAGATAACATTAATTTTATGCGCTTGCAGAGATTTGACTGCTGAAGTAAAAGACATGAACTTTTCTTATACAGAACCAGACGAATCCCTGTCTGTTTTCTTCTTCTCATGGATGTTTTTTGCCTGCTTTAATACATGTCAGTGGTCTTTAAAATAGCTTTTCTAATCGTTATCCGAATCGACAGGAAAGGCACCAAATGCATCAGGAATAAAACAAGTTAAATTAAAAATACATAAACGCAAGGCTTTAGACAATAAAATACTCTGTCGAATACTTAAAGGGCATCTAGAAAATAGTGATCCCTCCGTTCCTTGTGTGCAATAAAAACAGAGTCCAATTTATGCAGGATTGATCAAGCAGTTTCTCTCTTTGTATTTAAACATTTCTAAGAAGAGTTCGAAAAGCTTGTGCTGGCCAGGATGCCGACCAGAATGGGAATGGCAGAAGGGACGAGGGAGCAACTCTAATTTCATTAACCCTGAGATTCTAAATAATTCACTATATCCTTTTGGAAGAGTACATGCCACGTAGGTGACAGAACGCAGGTGTGGGCGTCCGTCATAATAAAGGCGGTTCGGTTGAGCGCAGCAGAGCGGCGGTGAACCTCAGCGAGAGATTACACACAGACCTATTGGCAGAACATGGCAAGGGAGAATGTCAGATTTCATACTCGGCAGACATCTACAGCAACTGATGCCTTGTAGTCAAAGGCTGTTAAATTACCTGTGAAGGGTTACTGGCAGCCCTGAATGTTTTTCTCATTGTTTATTTAGTTCCAAAAGCTCTTGGTCTTTGTGCTGATTGCCCTAACTGACAGCACAGGAAATCTGGACTTTGTAAACAGGGCGCTGCTGTATTGAATTACAGGTAACAAGTGTGTAATCAACCTGCTGGGGCTGGACCTTTGCAAAGAAATCTTCGGAATACAGACAGAAAGAATAGGTTTCAATACGGGAGAATCAATTACATGAGCAGATGAGTCTAAAAAGAGATCAATTTAAATCTTTTGTGCTTATTTCCTATAGCATATTTGGAAAAAGAAAAGATCCTGACATGGTGGAAAGGTAATTAAGTACTTTATTCATTGTTGCAATAATATCCTAGAAATTAACGGAGAATATGATTTGAAGTGTCCTCATTATAACCCATAAAACCATATTAGTTAAACAGTCCTTAGCTGCAACATGCTTTATAAAAAAATAAAGGAAAAACCTTGCAGGTCATTGTTCTTAAAGAAGAGTTTCTGTAGTCAAATTACATAAACTGCAACAAAGACCAACCCAAAGCGAAGCAGTCATTTTCGATCTTCTAAAAGGTAAAGAGAACCTCTATAAAACAGGGGTCTAGTGAAATCTAATACTGTGATATTTCTGCATACTAAAATAACATAATAAAGTTGAACAACTACCCCCCCTCACAGACCATAGATTTATATGAGGTATTTAAACTGTAATTGTTAATTAAAAAGCATAAATAAAAATCCAGTGGCAATCAGTCAACAAAATAACCCTATGCCAGACAACACTGAGTCACTTAGTAGTACAAGAGAAGAAATCCTTTTTTGTTCTTTCTTCTTTTTTTCTCTTTTCTTTTTTTCTTTTTTCTTTTTCTTTTTTTTAAATCAATGCAGGCCTGTTCTGTCTGTGTCCGTGGCGAGCATGGGCAATAACATACACTAAAAAAAGAAAAGCTTAACAACAAATATTTCAAAATATATTAGTATCAGACGGTATTTCCAATCTGAACATCATTTATTAAAACAGATACTGTATGCTATCCTCTTATTATGCCCCAAAGACTTGTTTTTGCAGTTTGAAATTACAAGAAAAACAAGGTTTCATTAGTGTACTCACTGATGATGATAATTTTAGACTACTTGCACTATTGGAATTTATGCTGTGTTAAAGCCACTGGACTTACATTGCTAAATTTTATTCCCTCTAGAGAAGCAGTTCTCCACTTTGGCATCCAAAATTTCTTTTATGTGCTTGAGCAATATGTTATAAAAGTGACTTTCATTTCTGTTTGCTCATCTATCAGTATTTATGTACTAATATGTCCCTAATAATTGAAATTCCTGACGTACTCGGGAGCAGAAGGTTATTTTTTGCAAATATACAACAATATATTAAATGCCACCTTGCCCGGTTAGAAAACCTTCAACTGAACCTATGGCACAGAAGAAGAGATGACGGCAACTGATGACCAGGAATGATGGAAGCACTAGAGCATTTTCTTGTCAGTACTCTCCACCTGATTCAAGGTCTAGGCTCCAATAGCTATTTCAGACAGAGTTTCAACAAACTTTCTTCAAGACTATTAAAAAAGTTTTGGTCAAGAGAGAAAGTTAGTTAACTTCTAATGACTGTCTGTTGACACATATGCCACTTGCCTGACATACCCTTCCTTCCTAACTAATATTCCTGTAAACACCTGTATTTTTCATGCATACCAAGATTTTCAGAAGAATAACATCCTTTGCTAAGCTGAAACAGCTGGTGAAGGATTTTTTAAATCTGACTCACAGCAACTGGTCCAGTGTTGCACTGTGTAAAACCACACACATTCCAAATGTACCACCTTTTGATGGCATTGGAGATCTGTCTGTTCTTGTCTCATGAAAAGTGGTTGACATGAACATGATTTCACATTTTTCTACAGTTCTTTTAAATACCCTTTTTGAGATACTCAGTTCCCATTTGCTTTTCAACACACTTTACATCGGTATGATGACTAAAAACTCATTAGCACTGAAACTAAGGTTTCTATGATGTAAACATTAGCACATGTATTTAAGGTCTCAATTGACTCTCTTAAAATCAATGTTAATAATTTAGTTGCACACGTTAAGTACGTGAACACTGATATTCATGGGTAAGAACTGAATACCTACTTAGCCCTATACGGCACATAAAAACGGAAAATGTATGGATTCCATTTTATCACATTTTGGCTTTTGTTTGAAACACTGTATTCTGTGACATGAACACCATGAAATGTAACATAGGAAATCACAGTGGCTGGCCTATGCACTGTAGATGGAGAAACAGGTAAAAACTCCAGCTTCTCTAAAGATATTTCAATCACCTGAAGCTCGCTTTTTAAGTTACTGTTTTTCTCCTCTTTCTCTCTTTTTTTTTTTCTCTTTTTAGAAAGTAAATTTAAAAGACTTCTTCTCCAGAATTATTTGCTATACTGAGGCACTATTAAGTTAGATATGGGCACGCAACTGCCCCTTTTCAGAGTACTAACTGCCTATCTAAAATACAAATGTCACTGAATATATGGATCTAGCCTTTCTTCTCAAGGACAAACGCTGTCTGTCACGTCAACTGGAAGTGCACATCTTCCAGAATAAAGTCTTTATGTGATCACTTCCTGCACCGAGCACCTATCCTAGACACATGATGGCATTTAAATTCAAACCCACAAAACAGAGCCCATTGTCCTAGTATAACAATGAAGCAGTACAGACAATGCTGTGCTCTTAACTAGATTCACATTGATAATATATAGCTATAATTCTGCTTCAATTAAAAGCATATTTCAGCAGAAGCCCAGAATATGATAGCTGCTCTATGCATTTTAATAATACAGATCCAGAATTCTTGCCTTTGCTAAATGTATATCGGTAAAATGGTGTCAGAATTCTACTTTACATAAATAAAGACTGATCATATTAAGACAAAATCCTGCATAACCTAAATGTATATTAATGGCAGCAACCCAGAAACTATTGCAATCTTTACACTCTAGATAAAAATCAGTAAGCCTATTTCAACCAACTTCAAGTTTTATAAGCAAAAGTGTTTTATTCTCTCCAGGAAAAAGAAAATATGAAAAAAAATCAATATACAATACCAAACTCTAATGAAAATGCTTAACTGGTTCTAAATATTAGCATAGGAGGAACATGCTATTACATGACTTTTGCAGCTACTAAAGTCAAGTTAATTTACCCTGTACTTAAAAAGTTAATACAGGAAATGCAAAATTCTTACTGCATTAGAAAAAAATTCTGAAAAACTAAAATATTTATCCTTGATTTTCATGTCATGCAATTTTGTTTTAAATTTAGAAGTAAAAGATTGATGCACTACTGGACTATGTATTTAACATAGGTTTTCCTAGGAATCTGTTACTGAAAACATGCATATATGTTTCTGCAAATTTCAGTGTCTGGAGACTACACAGATCAATATTTAGTGTTATTAACAAAATTAGTTACATTGTGGCCCATTACTTGTGGCACAGATTGCGGGATATCACTGGAATGGACAAAAATGGGTAGCAAATGTAACCTATGACAGTGGGAGTATCCTGAAGAGCACACCTGTTTTCATTTATGCCAGTTCCAGCATTTCTAGAAAGTTATTGGGAAATATTGCTCCTCACTATTAAAAGTACCCACATAATATGTCAACTGTCTGACTTTTAAGCAACTAATTGTGATAAGCTAACCCAAAGACAAGTATAAGATTACATAAAAAGAATACCTTGCATATAATTAAACACAAGGGGTAGGCAACCACGTTTAACTGGAAGATGAATATTAAAAGGTAAATCAACTTAACCTGTTTGTAGGAGGATTAAAAGTGTAGGCCACTTATAAAAGTATCTAACCCTACTGTAAGGGTACTGGCTTATTCTTGGCATTAGAAGATCAAAGGTATACAACAGAAGCAGCAATGTGTGTGCATGGCTCTAGCTATAAATCTTTATCACACAGTATTCTGCTCTGACTTCTGTTCAAGGCCAGAGGGCACATCATCCTTTGCAGTTTGATTTTGCCATCTAATGTCCCTGTTCAAAACCCGTATATACTCCGCAAAGCATTAAATCAGGAATATAATATCCTGGAAGCATTTCTCCTTCACTGGAAAATACTGAAGTCATGGAACCAGGCTTTCCTGACTACTTAGAAACTGGGCCAAGAAGTTCCTTGTAAACATTACTGAATTTATTGAACATGTTGCTGGTAATGCTCAATTTTGCTGCATTAGACAGCACCAATAATCCTTAATCAACAAATGCAAACAAATGCAAACTAGGACGTATTTTAAATGCCTTTCTGAATAGGTATAAACCAGGCCTGCAGAGATACAAAAATGTAGATACTTTTAGATGAGTAGATGACACAGGTAAACATGATTGCTTGGAAAATAGGGCTTTACCATTGAAAAAATGCAGGTACAAATTCTTATCTTTCAAGGGAAAATTGCATTACTTAGCCTCTTAATGAAAATCATAAACTAGCCTTTTCAAGAAGAGAAATCAACAAACACAAGGATTTTTTTTTAAAAACGCAAAAAAAAAAAAAAAAGCTAAGCAAAGGCTTCTGCAAAGCAGCCTGTAACTTAGGTTTTTACTACTGCTGAAAAACAAAGTCTTGGTTCATAAGACTCTATTAAGAATTCAGCGAGATCAATGAAAAAGAAAAAAAAAAACAAAACCCAAAACCACTCGTATGTACAGCTACCGAACCAGTTTTATAGCTTTAATGGTGATAAAATCATCATGACAGTGACCTGGCTGGTATAGTCTTAAAAATTTCCAGCTGACTTGGTTGATAGAGGAAAGAACCCACCTATATAAAAATAACCTGTGCACCAGTTTAACTAAATACACATCAAGGAATGTTTCTGTAACACAACTGCAGAAAAAAACCACATTCCCCAACTGAAATAGTGAAGCTAGTATAGAACTTGTGTAGACCCGGCATGAAAACTGCAAATGATTGTCAGACTGAATTAATAATACTCATTAAAAACAAAACAGTAAACAAGCTGAAGCTTTTTTTATCTCATAGAAAGTCATATATAGGAATTCCTTAATATACCTAGAAAGATGATCCTTACAGAAAGACAAGAGGATAGTTAAGACTCCTCATTTTAATATATCATGAATTTTCCTCCTCAGAACACCTTGACTTAAGTGGAAATGAGGTATGGGTAAAAAGTAAAGCTATGGTCACAGATTCCTGGAACTGATCTTTCTCAAGTAACTTTAACTCAGTTAGAATTGATTTTGCAGCTACGTCAAAACAGTCAGTCTCCATTCCTTCACATGCAGCTAAAGTACCCAGGCTTTGGTTTTGGTCACATAGTCTGCATTTTTCTGTGTTTTCTGAAGTAATTGGAATTGTAAACAAGTGCCAATCCTGCAGAAATATTTTGGACTTTCTGGTTTCAGGAAGAAGTGGAAATGAAAGTTCGGTTACACGGTTATCCACAAGGTGACACTGGGCAGGATTCTCATCAGCACATGCAAGTACCTTCATGGGAATCTAAGAATCAGAAAATGGCTTCTAAACCTTTGTCTGTCAAAACCTGCTCCATATATAGAAGGAAGACATTCATATCACTTCTACTTGTTTGGTTCAGGGAATGAAGAGGATGATTGGGGGGTGGGGGGATGAAATCAGCCCAAACTTAATTCAGCTAAAATTATAATTCTACTGCAAGTAGAACTTAAACACCTCAAAAGGGAAAGCTAGACACTGCATAAAGCCCACTATAGATTTCTTCCATTTTTATTCAATTTAATAGGGGAGTTCTGGTGGGGAAAAGCATACAACCCTAATGACTTGATTACAAGAAAATACTAATGGAGTAGGGCAGATGATGAAGTTGTACAGAGCACTAACTCTTCACTTTAAGTCCTCATGCAGAACTGTTGGTAACCTATAAACTCTTACCCTGGGTTATCACACACTAAGTTTCTCACCTGAACAAGTTCTATAATAAAATAATAAAATCTACTTGGTCATTTTATTTCCTGGTTAACAACACAACAATACAACTCAAACAACATTAAAAAAGGTAACATAACAATTAAGCTACTTAATTAAAGAGATGCCGAAGACAAACCGAACTGCAACAATACATAATTGCAGTGCTAACTTCCAACTAAAATCAGGAAAAAGCATAGCATAAAGTTGAATGGCTGGCTGTTCCAGCAGGTACAACCAGCATACTACTGTGGTGTGATACATTCTGCTTTGCTCAAAAAACCACAACCACCTAAATATCAGTATGCTTACACTTAAAAAAGTCATACACCTATGGAAAATACAATTACTCCATACATAGGTTTGTTGAGTTCAATACAACAACGTTTATTGCAAGAAAATGTTGCAACTCAAACTAACACATGATGAATACCAGGAAAAGAAGTCATGATATGCAACGACTCATTAATCAACAAGGCTTAAAAATATCCACAAAGCTCTAAAGGAAGTTTATGGACCATGTTACACTTCTGTCCCACTGAAGGGCATAAGCAAATTTAATACTGATTATTAACAAAACTGATCTTTCAGAGAGTCTTTGAAAACTTCAATAAGAATAATCATAAACAGCTCACTTAAGTTCAGCAGTGGTGAAACTATAGCACAGTGCAAGCTAAAAAATACTTCTCAAAAAAAAGAATTGCATTGTTCCACTTAGAGCTAATATTGTTGAAGGTAGTTCAAAACTGAGTTACTTGCTTCTAATGTCTTACCAAGAGTTCTCTAAACACAGAAAGTGTAGTGTCCCTATGGAGTCCTGCCCGATGAGAAGAAATGCTCTCCTGGAATAGCTAATGGATGCAAGCACAGCTCCCGCATACCGGAGGAGTATGCTCCTCCATTTTGGAACAGCATGAATGCAGTAAGTCATGAAAAAATATTTATAATTGCTATCTAACTCCAGTTAGAAAGTTTCTCAATCACTTCCCAGAACTGCAAAGAAGTGTATATCTAGAAATATAGTGGGATTTAAAGCAAAGAGAAGAGCCACCATCATAGTATGTCAAATGTAAGAAAAATACGGAAGACAGAACATGAATCTCTACTTAGTCTTTATTGAAATGATAAATGCAATTGAAGCAGTCTCAGCAGACTTGGATTATGGAAAACACCATCTGAGATCGGCTGCCTGGAAAGTACATTAAAACCGTTGGTAAACTCCATAATAGTATATTCAGCCGAAAGTTTGTCACTGCTGCTTTTTCTGACCAGTTCAGCATTGCTGGTTAGATCAACCAATGTTGTGTTTGTATGCCAAACCTACAACGTCTGTCTTTGCTGCAGTGTCAGTAACATAATATATCTGAAATAGCCACACACAGCAGTTTTCTGTATCTCCTATACCTTTAACTTAATCAGACACAGTGTGACTCACAAACGTCTGAGATCATTTCTTACTTTCTGCTTGTGTGAGCTCAGGAAGACCTGCTTAATTTATCACCAAATAAAGGCACAAACTGCTGGTGCTGGTGATTCTGGTATCAGTCTGCAACTGCAAGACAGAAAATTTTTGGTTCAAATGACATTGTCTACTTTTCAGTATTGTTATTTTTGACCAAATAATCTTTGATTACTTCATAAAACTCTCTTAATTTCATCACCAGATCAAGCCAACAACACTAAACAGCATTTGTGTTTTCACTTGGCTTCATTTGGCTTTTAGAAAACTGGATATAGTGCTTCCTTCCATGACTAAGTCCTGACAAGTTACCCATGTTCAGGTTTAGATTAATTACACATATACAAGTGAAATATAAAATTCATTGCCAGTCCGTATTTAAAAATAATTTTTGCCACACCATACTAATGAAAACATAGCGTCACTGTAGAGGACATACTGTTTGGGTGAATGACAATACAATACCTATGTGCATCCTGTGCAGTCAGAAAAGACTTGGCAAGGATTCACGATGCAGACAAAGGAATTCTTTCAAGGACACGTAGCAAAATAACCTGAAGTTATGAGACAGAAAAACAGGACTAAGCAAGACCAGTCTGGAATGGCCTTCCTCAAGCTGGAATGGGCAAAAATGAAACGCACTCTGAGTTGTAATCCTTCACTTCTTTTTTACCTCTGGACTTGATATTTCATAATTTAGGGCAATAATTTGCCACTGCTGTATGAAATCTACAGAGTGTTCACAACTGTAGAGGTATAGTCAGCGTAAGAATGATTGTACCATGTGGCCTGAAACTTGAGTTACCTTTTTTTTTTGTTTTTTTTTTTTTTGGTAGTTCTACCTTTTCACTGAAGAAGTGCTTTACTGATCACTCTTAAACATTTAGTTATGCTCTGTTTTGGAAAGTAAGACAAGAAAAGAAGAGGGAGTGTAGATCATGCAACAAGAGATTTAAAACCAACTCCAACTGGCTGACTGTGACAAATGACATAACAAAAAATTAATACTTTCTAACTGAAATAAGGTTTACTTCAGATGTTCACTATCATTATAGAAAAGAAAAAAAAATCACATGTAAAGGTCAGATTCTGTCACTATTACTCACATTAGGCACTATTTTAACATGCTTCATGAAAACTTGAAGTCAAAATAATCTGACACAGTATGGCAAAATGCCCTTTATCTAGCTCATACATCTATGAACAGACACTCCAATAATCACATTCATGCTTTTAACTTTATTTTTAAAGACAATGTAGTGGACACAATTCTTTTATTCTTTTCCAGCAATTTTAAACTGATCCTAATTTATTTCTATCAGACGAACTATTCCTGACTTGTAATGGTGAAGGATTATGCTAGATCCAAGTACCTATGTCTAATATTTAGGAAAATACTTCTCACAACTCAGAGTACTTATCTGAGAAATGCTTTAATTGAATAGATTGTACTTCTAGACCTAATAAAGTAAGTTTTCTCAGATGAACTTGAATGATGGTTATAAATGTTTAAATTATAACTCGGATACTCCTCCTACATTCTTCTGATCTGAAATGTTCAGCATAAAAGCAGTAAATATTGTCTGGTTGTTATTTTAGTCACTCTTAAAGTATTGATTTTATACTAAACATAAGGAAATTAAAACCTTAAGGTGAAACCAATTTTTTTTCTCCAGTTTACAGCCAAGTCAGTAGAAGGTTTGTTTAAAATACCATTCATAGTATATATTGACATTATAATATATCTGTTAATGATCAAACACAAAGGAAAATATAGCTGCACTTTACTACATATGCACATAAAAGAATATTATACATGACTGTTTTAAAATGATACGTTTTAAGTGCTGAGATATTAAACATTTAATAATTTGGCAATTTCTTTCAAAGACAACTATTAAAATTAAGGGAGAAGAGGCCATATGTCAGCTCTGTTGAACTCATGCCTGGTCCAACAGCGAAAGTATGTATGCGGAATGAGGACTAACCAATTTCTCCATTTTCCTGGACTAGATGAAGGCAAAATGTCTCCCACCATAAGATGGCTAAGTTCAGAGCTATTCATGCTGAGGCAACATGCAGCAAATGATTCTTGCTAATAAATATCCACTAGAAGATTCAGTGTCCTTCCTCCCACTCAGCCCCTGACAACAAATGGTCCAGTTTTAGGAGGCATTCAGATTTTACACTTGCCCTATCTACTTCTGAGCAATTTCAGACAATGAGGGAAACCCCACCCAAGCTCTCTCTTTTGTGCAGTCTGCTGTTCTACAGTACAAAGGTTGAAGCGGCAGAGGTTTCGCAGAGCTTCACTCTGTTCCCTGCTTAAGGTGAAGGACATGGTTGCACAGTGGTCTACAGAGCACAAGGAAACAAAGGTGGCTACTGTGAACTACACATGTACATCTTTACATCATCTGTAAATTCAGAACCATTACCAGGAGTTGTATCAGCCAGCACATATATCTCATTCAAATGAAGGCCACAGTATTTACCAACAACCATTGCTGCAAAAAACACTGTTTGAGATTGATATCCTTGACTAGTAAATCTAGGTATGAAATGACACAGGCAGAACAGAATTTTAGATTTGGCTCTGCTACTGGAATTACAGAAGAGACTTTCTTAGGGAATACCACTATCAGCAGCAAGTTGTGCCAGCAGTAAGAGAAACACTCTGTATTTTCTCTGTGAAATACGAGAGCACATTCCTGCAGGCGTTCCCCCACTTTACTCCTAACACATGTAGCTGCTACTTTTTTGAATTGGAGCCCTATCCAGCATTTCCATTTCCTTTTGCTACATTAATAAAGGCAGTACATATCACTATTAATTTATGTCTTCTTCACAGTAGAATAGGTGCATTTTTAATTCTGAAAAAGATGTCCTATATTAGAGGAAGACTAGCCCTTTGGGAGGCTGGGACTTTGGTTGCTGGGCCTTCCACAGACTCCCTACCTAAGCCTGAAAGAGGCCTCATCCACACATGCATGTCTGAACTGAGGGAACGATACAATTTCAATGGGAAGTCAGACATTTAAAATGTAATATGCTCAAATATAACTTTTTCTTCCCAGGTATTTTATCTGGGAAGACTTAATTGCTTAAAATTCAAAAGTTTCCCATAGACATTTAAGCCCAAAGAAACATCTGTCAGGTGATATATGGATTTTTTATAAATTGTATGACATTGCTTCTCTACTCCTGAAATACACTAAAAAAATTTATGTATTAGTTACATAAATTACAGTTTTAAACACTTAAGGGAAGATCAGTAAATTAAAAATACTCATGACAATTCCATAGGTTCCACTGTCAAAGTCTACTACTTTCGTCCATCAGAAGTCCAACCATTTATCTTGAGACCCTCACTATCAGAATAATCTTACTTTCTGATTTCTATCAAGTTTGTCACTGACCAGGATTTTATTAAAAAATGCGGGCATACATACACACACAAAGTAAATTCATTTTGCAAAGGCAAGAAGTTAATTTTCATTTTGCATTTAAGATAGGTAGGTATTCTTTCAGTTTGGTATGAAAGATACAGAGCATTTCCTCAAAATTATCGCTATTCCTTTTTTTTTTTTTAATTCACAATGAAATTTCAAGGAATTAGTTTAGCTGTAGATTAGTTTATGAATTGCATTAATTAATAACTGCATTCTTTGAAAAATATAACCAGCTCTTTAGTATTTGTACCAATCTTATCGCTGTCCCAAATGATACTCAAAAAGGAATAAAGCATACTTTTATCAGTAACCTTGCTTCCACTGTAGGAACATAAATGACAATTTGAATCCTCAGAACACTGATTGCAATTGCTCACCAGCAGCAAAACTAAAAACTAGTTGTATGGGTCAAAATTCCCAAATTCCCAGTGGTGTTTAAATATCTCATGTTTGCATATTAGCCTGATATGCTGGTTTTGCCTGGGGTAAAGTTAATTTTCTTCATAGTAGCTACTATGGGGCTATGTTTTGGATTTGTGCTGGAAACAGTGTTGATATAATACAGGGATGTTTTGGTTATTGCTGAGCAGTGCTTGCACAGAGCCAAGGCCTTTTCTGCTCCTCACACCACCCAACCAGTGAGTAGGCTGGGGGGGCACAAGAAGTTGGGAGGGGACACAGCCGGAACAGCTGACCCCAGCTGACCAAAGGGATATTCCATGCCATGTGACGTTATGCTCAGCATGTAAAGCAGGGGAAGAAGGAAGGGGGGGACGTTCAGAGTGATGGCATTTGTCTTCCCAAGTAACCATTACACGTGCTGGAGCCCTGCTTTCCTGCAGATGGCTGAACACCTGCCTGCCGATGGGAAGCAGTGAATGAATTCCTTGTTTTCCTTTGCTTGCGTGCGTGGCTTCTGCTTTACCTATTAAACTGTCTTTATCGCAATCCACGACTTTTCTCACTTTTACTCTTCTGATTCTCTCCCCCATCCCACCAGGGGAAGGTGAGTGAGAGGCTATGTGGCACTTAGTTGCCAGCTGGGGTTAAACCACAACACGTGACTAGTCAATAATTTAAAAGTTACCCATAACACTACTGCCTTGACTGCACTGCACTGCACTGTTGAGAAAAGCAATGATGACGACACAAGGGGAACCAGAACACATCACCTGGCTCATCCACACCCCATCTTAACACTGGTGAGGTCTCATTAACAGTAAGTTAGATATAAATTGAAGGAAATATTCTTAAGTACCGCACAGTGAATTGAACTAACATGCAAAAGCTGCTGCTGAAAAAAACACAATACATAAGTTGTCCACAGAAATTGATATTTAAACATATATTACCTGACAGATGTTTCTTTGGGCTTAAATGTCTATAGGAAGCTTTTGAATTTTAAGCAATTAAGTCTTCCCAGATAAAATACCTGGGAAGAAAAAGTTATATTTGAGCATATTACGTATTAGTTACATAAATTACAGTTTTAAACACTTAAGATATTTTGTATTTACTCTAAAATCAACAAACATTTTTTAAAGCTGCTCTTATGAGAAATCTAAACTTACTACATAAGTAATATACAGTTTATTTACCCAAAATAATCGCCTAAACTCCTCTTGTAATAAAATCAAGAAGAAAATAATCTTAGAGGAGGACAGGGTGTAAAGTGTGTTTAAAGATTAGGTTATTTGATCAGGGACCATAAATACTAATAACTCAGCTTCAATCACTTGTAATAGCACAAGATTACTGCAGAGTGAAATTACAACTACAACATTGTGATTTAGACTACATACATCCATGCAGGAGTGGGACCTTTCCACTTCTGCCTGCAATACCCAGACCCAAGAGCAATGAAAGAGAGATGGGGCAAAGTCTTGACATAACACTCAAGACAATTGTTGTTGCTCTTCCCTTCCTTAAGCAAAAGGAAAGGGTGGGATGGATATTGCAACTCTTACGAGTGTCTCTTGAGAAAAAAATACTGCAACAGAAGTTATGCTTACTTATTACCCTTCACTCATGGTTGTATCAAAAAACAAAATATAACTTTTAAGATGAATTACAGGTTAATTAACCAGCATTTCAAAATGTGTACTTGGCACTGTGGATAAATCTTACCCTGAAGATGATACAGTTCAAAATTCTAATGAAAGATGAAATCTGAGATATAAAAATGAACAATAAAATCACATATTTTACACTACAAAACCAATAAAAGCTAACTGCTATGTAACATTCCAGTCAATATAGCAATGCACTCAAATTTATAACTTTAGCAAGAAGGATCAAGAAAGCCTGAATAAATTATTTCATGAAGTATTATTGGAAGAAACACTCCAGGAAGACAGTGGATAAATAGAAATGTAATTGATTAACTAAAGAAAATAATAACAAAGAATTTTTAAGAATTAAATGCTGGGACATATCCTACAGATCTGGGAGGGCGGATGTAACATTTACCAAACAGCGAGACATCCTCATGCCCCATTTGAGGGGGCTCTGTGCGTCTCAGCACACGAGACACAGAGTATGCAGGCTTGTGAGCAGCGAGCAGGATCATGCAGGGTTGGAAAGACTTCTGTCCAACTCCCGCCCTGTATCAGCACAAATACCACTTGCAGTCTGAGTATTCCAGAGAAGGTTTCTTTTTCCCCCCATCTAATAACTAAATAATACTCTGGAGGTTTTAGCGAATCACTTCCAACAGAGCAGTCTTTGCTTTGAAGCGCAGAGGCCCTCAGACCCCCTGCATCCCTGCTGCACGGCAGCTCGGCCAGAGGCAAACCTGCTCCGACGCAGGAGCCGCATGGCTGCACTAATGCAATACTGTTCCCGGCTTCTTTGGGGATGGTTAGTCTGGGCTAGCCCCTCAGCACTGCTGCTTTGAAGCTCACATGCTGCGGTTTTAACAGCCTGGATTCAATCTCTGCTAGTGAAGTGAAATGGGTTCCTAAATGAAGTTGATTTGTACCAAGGGCAGGAAAAGCTGACACACAGGTGCCTGCAGTCAGACTTGCCCCAAACTCCAGCCAGAAATGGCAGTAACGCTGTAACACTAACACTAGTGATCACCAATGCGCTTTCATACTCAAAGTAGAGCTACGCTGCTCGTTCTTGAGGAAATACTCTGCTATTCAGCGTTTTTTGTAAACAGAGGTACAGTGATTTCAATAATTTTGTTTTGTTTTTATACCCTGACTCAGATCTGAGATATCATGTAATAATTTCTGGCTCACCTTGACTTTATCTTAACGAAATACAAGCAGATACTATCTTTTGTCCTGCACCTTATCTTGGAAGTTGTGGACACACAGTAATTCTGGAGCACTACTGGTAACACACACAGTGCATGGACACAGGTGTTTAGGGCAGTATTACCACAGATGAGTCCTAATCCTAACCTGATGGACCGCTTCGTGTCCTGTATCTGAAGTTCAATCAAACAGCCTGGGGAGTACAAGTAGAATTTGAACTCTAAGAAATTTCTGGGCTCCTAATTTTCCTTGCCCTTTCACATAGGCACAAGGAGGACCCATCGGCATGTGTAATCATTCAGTGAGCTGCAGTCTCAAATTACCTCTTTTCTTCCCTATCCCTTAGTTTTATATCAAATTTGTACGGGCAAAGTTCATAATAAATTAATTTTATTTACTCAATGAATGATAATGATTTAAGCACTGCAGACTTCTCACAGTTACGCAATCTAAAATAAATATATGGCTTCAGTTGTGTATTGCTGGGTACTAAAGTTTAATTACATTATGAATTAAGTAATAATTCCACAAAATCATTTGTTAAAATCAGCTAACAACATAACATATCAACCATTATCCCAGGTAATGACCAATTTTAGGGTGAAGGTGTTATAAAGTATAACAAATAGTTTACAGCAGTGATATTTAATTTAAAATAATGAAATAAAGTGTTTGAAAAACCTTCTGTCACTAAGCTGCCACCCAGAGCTGTGGCCTGGAAGTCACTTTTGGACACTATATAGCCACGATGCTGTTGGCACCTGGCTGTATTGAAAGTTAAAAAGATGAGAATAAAGGGGTAAAAGGGATGTAAAAAGGTAGCCAGGGCATGCCACTGCTGAATGCGTGCCATTTCATAGTCATAATTTAAAGTGATCAGAAGGGGGGAAAAATGAAGCACAATAAAAATGGAAAATGTTAGATTAATGACACAGTCATTAAAATAAAAAAGGTGGAGTTATATGAGGAATAGATCTTATTTGAGTTATTGAAATTAAACAAGTTATTTTAACAATCATTTTAAAAATCACATTTTACTAAGCTCAAGAAAGGAAGACAAAAAAATAGAAATCTTCATGGGGAATATTTCAAATTGTCAGTGGCTTTAAAAAAATGATTTAATATTTTCTCTTGTATCTTCTCTTTCAATTTTAGAATTTTAGTTGCCATATATTATAATGGTATTTTAGCTATAAAAGTAGTTTTCCACTCACTGTTCTCTTGCCTTTCAAGGAGACAAACAGTTTTTCTTTCCTCTAAATGAGCACAATAAAATGGGTAAGCTGTCTGGGGAAAAAGAACCCAGACAAACTGGTGGTATAAAGCTCAACAGAAAAATGTGGTACAGAGAAGAGGCGATCTAAAGCATGTTTACTGTATGCCATGCAATTTATTCTACTGGTCAGGTTAGAATAAGAGTTTGTTACTGCTGAATTATCGCTAGGTTTTGTTCAAAAACAAACCCATTGTTACTGCTGTCCCTGATGCTGAACCTTAAAGAAAGTAGGGGAGAAAAATTTGCATGCAAAACTATGCCATAAAACTAGTAATTTTGTAATAAATACTCGTTAAACAGGGATTCTTAAAATCTGAGGCCAGATCCTGCTACTATTGCTTACAACCCTGCTTGTATAAGGCCTATGCATGTCTATATGTATTTTAGTAGACTAATTTTCAGCACTTCAGCAAGTATTCTTCCATCTTCTTGAAAACCTTCCGGAAATATCAATGGAACTATCAGTTATGAAAAAGTTGATATCAAGAGTCAGCTAAATGAAAAATAGAATAAAAATGCAAACTATGGATGCATTTAGAAGAACCAAAGCTTCACAAGATTTTCCTCTCCCTAGTTGATGTAGGCAAACCAACAGATTGTCTTTCTGTCAGGCAAACCCTGATGGAGATAAATGTAAAGGCTGGAGTGCACGCCTAATTTTTACACACAAGCTGCAACCAGACCATGGATTTATGCTTCAAGGCAACCAGATTTCTCCTTGTGTACACTTAAACGCTGCTGTTGCACTCAGTCTATCTTGTTTAAATGCCTTTAAAACCAAACACAGGCTCTGCCCCCTCCTCCACTCCTACTAATTATATACTTTTTTTGTTTGAAGAAGCAAGCCCTTTATTGCTCATAATTTCAGCTATCACTTGCTTGGGCACCTTCTACAGATCAATAGCACATAGTTAAGTGGATGAAAAGGCTAAATGTGATTGTCATTTGCAATGCAAGGTTGCATGTTTTTCCCCCCCCTAAGCTTTAAAGCGCTGCGCTTGGGTTTCATTTTAGAATACTAAATTCCCGTTGCAGGTATACAGTAGCTGCACATTCAAAGCCTTTTGTCTTAAATTAAATATCTGTCATTTTTTAAGGCCAGAATACTGGCATAGGTTATAATAAAAACTAGCGTCCAACCTGCAATTTTACAGATTCCATTGCTGGTGGCCATACATCTTTGATGGCAAAACTACATTGGTTGTAGCGCCATAAAATCAATAAATATTAACCTTTTCTGACACTTTCTGCACGGATGCTTTATCAGTTGCTGTCAGGTGATAGAACAGTCAGTGATGTACTGTATTTTTCAGCTTAGAATCCATACCAAACTAAGAAATCAATGCAGATTAACAAGCCTTTAAATATAAAAATTGGCAATGAAATTTTGGTTCTGTATGATAAAAACTAAACCAAATATGATACTACAGAACCATAAATTTATCACCGATACTTTTAGCAATGTGTGAAATGTAAATACAGTATTTCTATGGCAAAATAAGTGTGCTTGAATGACACAGATGAAATAAATTCAGTTTTATATTTCATGACATATCTATTCCAGGTTATAAAATTAAAAACTTACCCAATTAGACAAATCCTATCTCTCAATATCATTTAGAAACTCACAGTCCTTACTTTGCTGAGAGACATTCATAACAGTTCAATACACTTAAAACTCCATTTCTAAACAACGTAAGCAAAAAAATGAAAGTTTACTGGAAAGCGAAAATATGCCATTTAAGTTATGTCCTACCTCATATAACTGTAACAATAACCATATTTAGATCTAAGCATCTTATAAGCCTAAGGCCTTTAATTACTGGAAAACATCTTGCTGTGTACAAACTGTACTGTAGCAGGGTATAGCATTTCAGCATAACAACACACAGACTGATAACTTGGATTGTTTCTATTTCTCCCTGTTCTGAACACTGCAATTTCTTCTACGTAACACTGTACTGGTTTACCAGAGCATTAGAAATTATGTTTATTTATATGTAATTTATGTGATTTTTTTAATTAAAATATTAGTTAGATAACATGGCCTTTGCCAAACACTTCAGACTTCTTAAAAACTACCACAGTATCTTAAAAGCTTAGGACACATGTTCTAATAATTCTTCAAATATGGAATCTATTAGTAAATCCTTGAACAACACTGCTAAGTGCTAAAATGGGTCTATTTCTATTCAGAAATCCCTGAAAAATGAGGACTATTATTTTGCTCCATTCACCCTATATGGCCAAAGTCCTTTAGAAATTATCTTATCTGTAATTTTTAAAGCTATTTTCATGTTTCTTTCTAACAATGCAGGCGGAACATTGGTATATGGGCAACAATTATCTTCTCCTGGAAATAACAGATAGCACCTGACATACTGATGTAAATTAGTGAAGCCTAACACAAAATACAGATATTAATGTTCCACCAATACTTAGACATACATGCCCAGTGAAGTCAGTAGCAGGTACACAATAGTATTTGGAGAAACAGGGAACTGCTTTGAGAAATACAATGTAATGCTATGTTATGTTACGTTAATGAAAGCTAAATTCAAATGCACTAAAAGCTTTATCAATATGAACTTTAAATTTTAAACTGAAGTACAATTTTACATTTGCCATTTCTTTCTATAACATTACTGTACTTCTACATTAGCCAAGAAAGAGACCTATTTCTGCCAATTAGCATCAGGAATAATCAAATTGCAAATTCTACAATGATTTTCTTTAAAAAATATTGACAAAAAACCTTTAATCAGCTCAGTTTGCCTATTAATGCTAATATGAAGGGATCTGCATTTATTTTGAAAATCCTTGTTAGGCAAAGCCATGTATTGAAACCTGCTTCATGCTCAAGTCTAAGTTACCTTATACAAAACCATCACCCAAAATGAATCATTTTTTCCATTTTTGGTGAGAAGATGGCAACAAAGTTAAAGTAATTCCAGAAAAAGGGGTCCTATTCTCTGCATCAAGGTATCATTAGTACTGGTTATACCAACCATTTACTCTTTGTGTAACTGAGTACTTGGCTAGTATCCCCAAACTGACCAAATCTTTCTGCAATTGGTGCCTCTCGTCCATTCTTCTAGTAGAAATTTTTTTGTTGCACATCAGCCATCGGATCTGGAAATAGCTTAATTTAACAAAAGTATTCCATTTTTGGTTAACTTTATAATTCTAGGCTCCTATAATTTTGTTTTAAAATTGTTATCTCAAGACATTCCAAGAAATCTGTTTAATCAGTTGGTCACTTCCATAGCTCCAAGGTTTGCAGGAAACAGCGTATGCAACGAACAGCCCTGCACAACTACAACGGAGAATAGAGGATTGCGTTCCCCTGCTGTCTTAGCCCTCCTGATCTATAATACAAGTAAGGCTGTACTGAATTACAGATAACTAAGATTTCATGATTTTCACACACTGATAAATCTCTGACTTCATATGTCAGGATTTTTGCTTGAGCGGGTGGAAGCAAGCACAAGCAGCTCAGCAAATTTTAGTGACAAATTTTGACAGTGGCTGAATTTGCTCAGAGGAAGGTGGATTACAAAAGAAAGGGTCAATAACAAATAATATAATACTGAATACTATTGGAACAGTAAGGATTTATAGATAAATCCTTAGCAGAAGAGGCTAAATTGAATTGACTTGAAGTAGCTTTATCCCACAGGCATTTTGTGGTGGTGGCAGGCACTAATATGTGAGGACTCCAGACATTTCACAACAGCTCCTCCTTTTTAATTTTACTTTACACATACATTCTAAAAACTATCAAAACTATTTTTATAAGCATACAATTGATTGTTTAAGGACCCCCAACTTCAAATTCTTCAAATCCAGTTCTGAATTTCAGATATATATGCTGAATCTAAAATCAATGTTAAATTGAAAATGTTTGCCTAAAAACTTCTGATGTCTCTTGAGATAACTGGATAATCACGGCTTTATCTTTTTTTTGCTATCAAAAGATGCTTTCATTTTATGTTTCCTCTAGATACTATTACTTCAAAATAGATCAGTTCTTTAAAATCTTCTATAAACTGTGTTCTGAGAACTGTTATCTGCTATTACTTCCTAGACTTTGAATAAGAAGTACTATTTTGGCAAGGTATAAAAGAGATAGGGATACAGCTTAGCGTGTAATATTAAGTTAATGCCTTTTTTTAAGTACATTATACATTATGTTCCCAAACACTATATAGCAACCAACTCTTTCCTTTACCTACAATACAACGACCACTAATGCAAAACTCTTCCAGCCACAATAATCGAAGTTTCTGAAATGTTATTTAAGCAGGGATTGTGACAACTGTAACTGATCTTCTCCTTCAAATACCTGAGAAGTCCTCTTAACTAAAATGCAGAAACCTGCCCAGCAACTTTGCTTCTGGATGTCGGACACCTCCTGTACTTCTCACACCCAAGCCACTAGAAGCACACCCGTTTAAACCAGCAGCGCCTTTAATCCAGTCACGTGGAGGCTGAACCAGTGACTTGTATTATCTGAAGCCCAAAGTTTTCATTAATGCTCAGGTTCCTATGCAATTTATACGAAAATTGCACTCACTTTAAGATTCCTTTTTACTATCAGAGAATATTATACGAAAATCATACTGTAATGACTCAGAGAATGAAAACATCTGTATTAGATCTGCAGTGGTTTCTTTAATACAAACCATTTCTTTGACATTAGATATTGATGAGCATGCGCTCTTTCCAATAAATGCAAGACCTGCATAAAATACCTGAAATTCAGAAGATGTACTTTTTATCTTCCCATTTAAAAGAAGGGGTTCCCCGCTAACTGGCCCGCTGAGAGTTAAGAGATATGATATCTGCCTCCATGGTTTTTTGACATGATACAAGAATTATAGACAGTTGGCATGCAATGTATTTATATGAGATATAGTTTCATATTATGCTTTTATATGTTCACCAAGAAAGTGAAGCAATCTTTCTTCTGTGAGACTTCTACCTATCTTAATTTCCTTTAGTGCAAACAGTTATAGACAAGCTCCTCTTTGAACTGATAATTTTTTAGAGGTCATTCAGCCCATAATTTCAGGTCCTAGTCACTATCCTGATGGTCCTTCTTAGGAAATTGGACCCAGTGGGAACGTTTTTTCCTTCTGCTTAGTCTATGGGTCAGCATTTTCCTTCCCTTGTACTTCTTAATTCCCTTAAGTGGCAATTATTTAAGGCACAGTTAGAGAAGGTGCAATCTACATTCATCCAATAAAACCTAAATATTAAAAAGGACAGAAAAATCCGGCATGGTTACTAAGGATATATGGGAGAGCATTTAGCATTTGAAAGGTACCAAAGATCTGGTAAATGAAAAGATGGGAAAAATTATGAAGAACTATTGGAAGTAAAATAGAAATTAGAAGTACAAAAGAACAGGTGTATCAGACAGACAAGGCATCCTACTTACAAAAGGTCAAGATCCAAGATGCCAAGTCAAGAAATTAATGGAAAGTCGGTGCAGCATACATTGGATCAATGAAAGCAAACAAAAAGAAAGCCCAAAAGAAATTTTAAAAATCAGCATGGAATGCCAATGATTTGTGATTCATTGGAGCAATTATTGCAGAGGGCTCTTCTCCTCACACATGACCAAGAGTAGTAAAGCACTGAGCACACAACTCATACTTGATTCAGTCCTTCCATACCTAACATTACCCACATTTATTTCAACACTTTCCTGATTCTGGAATTATTTGCAATTATTTGTGCCATTTTGTGTAGTAACCAAATTTAGTGTAACAAGCAAATAATTCCTTTGTGTAATTTAAAAAAAAAAAAGAAAATTCAGACAATCACTTGTAAGCAAATCAAAGCAGATTTACAAATATCGATCATTTAAGTTATTTATCAAGAGTATACTCTTTCAGTGCAGGTTGTTGAGATGCTGGTAGCATCTCACAGGAAGAGAAGATTTAAAGTGTCCTTTACATAATGTACAGCCACAGTGAAAGAGGCCAAGAGGTGGTGGCATTATGTAGGCAAAATACACTGTTATGTGGTTATACTAAAATATACTGACCACAAGTCTTAGAAGTACTGCTAGTTCAAATCTCCAAGTAATGAAATAATTTGCTTATAACTGGTATGCCACCATTGTGATATTTATTATTTAGAGTCTCATAGAAATAAGATTTCTATAAAATTATTTATATTATATATTAGCAATATATAAAGATTTAAAAGATTTACATAATGGAATCATATCATATTTTATATATCATAAAATATTTATGGTGTATACATTTTATATTAAAAATTCACAACACATTTTAAATCAACATTTTCATATTCTTCTTCAAGTTGCATCTTACACTTTACATTTACTCTAATAAAAAAAAAATTAAGACCTTTATAGTTCTTAGGACTCCAGCATAACTCCCCTGGATGATACAGTAAGACATCTACTCTTGAAAGAGCTTCTCCTAATAGGAAAGCAATTTAAATGTTCAGAGTATAGGACAATCTCCACATAAAAATACCCTGAATTACTCCTATGCACTATACACCTTTATTTTTTATTCCTTCTGTAAAGTTAATTTCTTTTTTTTTTTTTCCAAAAGTTTTCCTGATGACCTTGATATCCTATTTTTTGGTGGTTTTGAATATTTGATATTTCATGTTTTGAATATTTTGATATTTGAATACTAGTATTTCCTTTTATTATTTATATTTACCACATACTGTTATGCATATATATTTTCTAGCAGAATTAAATATTTTTGTCTTTCTAGATGGCTGTCGTGTCTTAAGGGCTTCCTTCTACTTCTGTACTTTAATATTTCAGCCTTGCTTTAAAAGTTTTATGTTCGGATATCCTATTTTTAGCACCAAATAGGCAATAATATGTCTCCTTCTTCATGAAGGATATTTTATCTATTAGTGTAATGAAATAATAGCTTGGAGTAAGATTCCCTTCTTTTCATCCGTGAAGCTGACATCCTTGCAGAGGCAACAGTCTTTGTGAACATTAGCAGGGATTCAGAGTGTGGCTACCAACACAACACAAGGAATTTGCAAAGCAGATGCCCATCTGAGGGTGTTTTGAGGGCAGATACAAGGTGGGTATTAAGACTCAACAGAAAATTTCAAAACTGATGAGGGTTTCTGTATCGGTCAGTGTGGCACAGCCCCTTTCCAGGTCAGCTGAATGGTTCCCCACCTTGGAAACCAGGATGCCACAGAGAGGAAGGACAGGAAAGCAGGTTCATGCCAACACCCAGATGAAATGTTTAGACAGGGGCAAGGAGATTAAAGCTGCTCAGGAGTAAAAGCTCACCCCACAAAAAATTAGTCACCCTGTGACAAACTGGGATAGTTCTTCAGAAAGGAATGATGATGACTAGGAAATCCCCAGAGCAGTGGGCCGTGGGCAGAAAGGCATTGAACAGAATGCAGGATTGTGACTACAAATGCCATTGGTGCTATATACAATACGAAAACCACTTGTGTGATGGCCTTGCAGCTTATCGCCAACTATCTGATAGAAAAATGGTGCACAACGTGACAGAAATTATACCTCTACTTATCAGAGGTATTAAGACGTGTTCCAGACTTTGGTCTAGGCAATATTTTCCTTTAAAATGATATTCTGAACAGTTTTTCTTTAGTGAAATTCATGGCCATCACTCTTATCTGAGGATACTATCCACTTATAGAATATAACTAACATTAATTGTGGTCGATTTTGCATATCAAGTGATGTAATATTTGCTTTAAAATATTTCAACACCTTCTTTCATGTCACTCAGCAGCAATATATGCTGACTGTTCAGGAAAACACCACCTCAAAGGAATTAAGGGGTGTTCCTCTAAGAAGGTGACATGGCTGACAGCCCTGTTGAAGTGCCTCTACATGCACACAGCATGGGCAACAAACTGGACGAGTTGGAAGGCACCATGCTGCTAGAAAGCTACAGCCTAGTTGCCATTACTGAAACTTGGTGGGACGAATTCCATGACTGGAGTGCGGCTACTGATGGCTACAGGCTGTTCAGAAGGGACTGGCGAGGAAAGAGGGGTGGAGGCGTTGCCCTCTACATCAAGAAATGGATAGAGTTTGAAGAGCTGTTTCTGAAAAACAGCCACGAGCAGATTGAAAGCTTATGGGTAAGAACTAGAGACCAGGACAAAAAAGGCAACCTTGTGGTTGGGTCTACTACAGGCCACCTGATCAAGGGGAGCCTATTGATGAAGCCTTCTTGCTCCAACTACAGGAGGCATTGCGCTCACAGGCTCTTGTCCTGCTGGGGGACTTCAACCACCCCAACATCTGCTGGAAAAGTAGCACGGCGAGCTGTAGGCAATCCAGGAGACTCCTGGAATGCATTGAGGATAACTTCTTAAGTCCAGTAATAGACGGCCCTACCAGAGGGGATGCAATACTGGACCTGTTGATCACCAACACAAGTGAGATAATCACTGTTGTCAAGATTGGTGGCAGTCTGGGCTGCAGTGATCATGCACTGGTGGAGTTCGCAGTCCTGAGGGATATGGGTCAGGCAAAGAGTAAAGTCAGGACCCTGAATTTTAGGAAAGCAAAATTCCAGCTCTTCAAGGAGTTAGTCAATAGGACCCCCTAGGAAACTGCTCTCAGGGACAAGGGAGCAGAACAGAGCTGGCAGATCTTTAAGGATACTTTCCTTAAAGCACAAGAGCTCTTGATCATCAGGTGTAAGAAATCAGGAAAGGAGCACAAGAGGCCGGCATGGCTGAGTCGAGACCTGCTGGTCAAACTAAAGGGCAAGAAAGGGATGCACAGGCAGTGGAAGTAGAGACAGGTATCTTGGGAAGAGTATAGGGACGCTGCCCGGTTGTATAGGGATGGGGTCAGGAAGGCCAAGGCGCAGCTGGAGCTGAACTTGGCAAGGGATGCAAAGAATAATAATAAGGGCTGAGCACTGAAAAGAGTCTGGCTCCATCGTCCTTCAAACCTCCAGTAGTTCCCTGTCCCACTTGAGCTGGGGAGCCCAGAACTGGACACAGTATTCCAGTTGTGGTCTCACCAGTGCAAGAAGAGAAGATCAGGTTCATGATGACCTGAAGAACCTGAACATACAGAAGTCTATGGGACCTGAGGGAAATGGCTGATGCAATTGCCAAGTCACTCTCCATGATATTTGAAAAGTGACGGCAGTCAGGTGAAGTCCCCAGTGACTGGAAAAAGGGCAACATTGCACCCATTTTTAGAAAGAGTAGAAAGGAAGACCCTGGGAAATACCGACCTGTCAGCCTCACCTCCTGGGAAGATCATGGAACAGATCCTCCTAGAAGCTATGCTAAGGCACATGGAGGACAGGGAGCTGATTCAAGACAGCCAGTATGGTTTCACCAAAGGCAAGTCCTGCCTGACCAACCTAGTGGCCTTCTATGATGGAGTGACTACATCAGTGGACAATGGAAGAGCTACAGATGTCGTCTATCTGGACTTCTCTAAGGCCTTTGACACAGTCCCCCACAACATCCTTCTCTCTAAATTGGAAAGATATGGATTTGATGGGTGGACTGTTTGACGGATGAGGAATTGGACGGATGGTCGTATCCAGAGGGTATTGGTCAATGGCTCGATGTCCAGATGGAGATTCGTGACAAGTGGTGTCCCTCAGGGGTCCGTATTGGGACACTGTTCAGTATCTTCATCAGCGGCATAGACAGTGGGATCGAGTGCACCTTCAGCAAGTTTGTGGATGACACCAAACTAAGTGGTGCGGTTGACATGCCTGAGAGATGGGATGCTGTCCAGGGGGACCTGGACAAGCTCGAGAAGTGGGCCTGTGTGAACCTCATGAGGTTCAATGAGGCCAAGTGCAAGGTCCTGCACCTGGGTCGAGGCAACCCCTGGTATCAATACAGGCTGGGGGAAGAAGGGATTGAGAGCAGCCCTGCCGAGAAGGACTCTGGGGTACTGGTGGATGAAAAGCTGGATGTGAGCCAACAATGTGCACTCGCAGCCCAGAGGGCCAGCTGCATCCTGGGCTGCATCAAAAGAAGCATGGCCGGCAGGTCGAGGGAGGTGATGCTGCCCCTCTACTCTGCTCTGGTGAGACCCCACCTGGAGTACTGCGTCCAGCTCTGGAGCCCGCAGCGCAGGAAAGATATGGACCTGTTGGAGCGGGTCCAGAGGAGGGCCACAGCAATGATCAGAGGCATGGAACACCTCTGCTATGAGGACAGGCTGAGAGAGTTGGGGTTGTTCAGCCTGGAGAAGACAAGGCTCCAGGAAAACCTTATTGCGGCCTTCCAGTACTTAATGGGGGCTCAAAAGAAAGATGGGGACAAACTTTTCAGCAGGGCCTGTTGTGATAGGACAAGGGGTGATGGTTTAAAACTAAAAAAGGGCAGATTTAGACTAGCTAGAAGGAAGAAATTCTTTACAATGAAGGTGTTGAGACACTGGAACAGGTTGCCCGGAGAGATGGTAGGTGCCCCATCCCTGGAAACATTCAAGGTCAGGTTGGGCGGGGCTTTGAGCAACCTGATCCAGCTGAAGATGTCCCTGGTCATTGCAGGGGAGGGTCGAACTAGATGACCTTTAAACCTCCCTTCCAACCCAAAGTGTTCTATGATTGTATGAAAAGCAACTAAGGGACTATGAAAGGAGTCCCTAAGTTCTTCAACAGCAGCAGCAAAAGCTACGTAGTAGAAAAAAAAAATAATTTTCATGAGCTCAATTTTTTTTTCTACTTTACTTGCTACCTGGAAAGAACCAACTCTATGGTCATGACCACACAGGTGAAGATATTGGCTATGGAAGCTCTACTAGGCATACAAAGCCTTCTAATAGAAGACAGTTTTAAAAATAATCAGATAGTTAGGTTTTAGGTTTTTTTATAATGTAGATTAATTTTTCCTGAAACACAATAATACACAATCTACTTAGGTTATTAGGAACTTAGCCTTCTCCTTTACAAACAGAAAATCATTTATACTAGGTTTTTATTTCAAGCACACACTAAAATTATTATTCTTCACAAAAGAGGAAAGGGAGTGTCTGCCAATCAACATGACATGCTATTGAAAGACTGGCACTAATAGCTATGACAAGAGCAAACCTGTTTGAAGCAGAGCTGCTGCTGCCTTTTTTTTTCCTTTTTTTAAATACACCAGCCATCAAAAATAATGTTTTATCTGACTAGAAACCCAAGCAATATTCCGCTACTGTAAAAGCTTCTACCTGATTTGCCTATATCTAGTGATGACAGATTTTTAATATTGTTTCAAATTACAGCATTTAAAGTATTTTATTTAAACAGTGATAAAGACTGAGAACATAACTATTCCAAGGAAAAAGTTAAATATGCTTGCAAACAAAACTGTGTAGCCATTCTTTGGAGGCTTCATTTAAGGTATGAATTACAAGTTTGTACAGGTACTCAACTGACTTGTATTTCCATTATTTCATTGATGAATTGCATTCACTGATTTTATGTTTTTGTAGTTTGATGAATTCAGAGAGTATAAGAGTAAACAGGCTTTTCTTATTTGATTTTTTTCCTAGTTCCTTTCAACTTTCTATTTTCTACTAAAGAGTTTGAAGATGCAAAAGAAAGGACAAGAAAAAAAAAGAAAAACTTAAAAGTAGAAAAGCACTAGGATACTAGTATAATTGCTATATTATCAGGTTACCTGTGTCCAATTCACATTCTGAATAAGTCTGCAGTTTCCACTTGGTAATACAGTTATACTTTGATAAAATCACATAATAGATCACACCATAACTTTTAGCAATCAATTTTTCCTCTTAATAATTTGATAAATGTAGCTGCCAAGTGGGATAAAGATCACAATTTTATTTGGGATTAACCACTTGAACTTTCAGAATTCCATTCATGAATATTGCAACTGTTACAACTGATAGGATCACAGTTTTGTCCCTTGTTGATGATGTAATCATGTTACAGGTTGCTAGTACAGCCTTGTTTTCAAAAGCTAAAGCAACTGAAAGAGAAACGTGTGGAGAGCACAGCCTTTTGAAAAGTGCACTTAAAAAAGTTTGGAAAAGTATTTTTCAAACATGCATAAAAGAGACCTTGTGGTAAACTTTTCTCATTTCACTGCTCTCTGGAAAGAACTAAAACATCCCCTAACTCTGTTCCCCTAATCTAAAAAGGAAAAGGGCAGGATGTAGGCCTGGCTTACCGAACAGATAATTACTTGAACTGTCTTTTCATTGATTTCAGATCTCAGGAGACAGTAACACAGTAAGGGGACTGCCAACCAAAAGAGCAGAATTTCAAACACCTTAAATAAACAAATAAATAAATGTATGTATGTTTCAATGTATTTTATTAAGGATTTAACGACATAGCAGAAGGAAACTTATTTTAGGCAAGTGTATCTCTACTCAGGCAAAGGTACTTCAGCCTGAAATTTAGCACCGATGATGGGAATGTCATCTCTACGAGAAAGAACGCTTTGGGGGACTTACGTGTCTCCTCAACTATCCCTTTGCTATCACACCACCTAAGCACTTTAGATTCGCAAACACAACCCTTACCAACAGGCTGTATGTAGATTAACACTGTTTTAAGATTTAAGAGCAGAAAGGACTTTTAGATAACAGTCTGACTTCTAGTATATCAAAGCCCCTTAAATTACACTTAATTAGTTTTGTAGTGAACCCAGCAACCTTGGGCCCTCCTAAAACCTATCTTCCAGAAAGAAATCCAGTCTTCTCAAGGCTTAAAGGAGTGGAACAGGGTATTTTTTTCTGCTAGTTGCTGCCAAAGCTCAATCGACCATATATTTAAGTGTTTGCACCTTGTTTCTCATTTCAATTTGTCTGACTATGCTTTCAGTAACTGATTTTTCTTAGGCTTTTCTCAGCTAGATTAAGAGTAGCTCATGTGTGATATTTTCTCCCTGTGAAGCAACTCATACACTATAATCAAGTACCTATCTATCATTTTGGTCATGAATTATGTAACTCTTCATGAGCACTAAGCGTTCAATCACCACGCAGGCAGCCAACTGCCAAAACACGATTGTCACGATCTTTGTTCTGCGGATGCCCAACCCCAGAGGCACATATAATTTTCACGGAGGCACAGGCACACAAAGCTGTACTTCCAAACATTGCCCAAAACATGTCTGTGCAGTGAGGGGAAGCAGCTCATGCTTTTAGTTCTGTCAGGATCCTTAAGGGTAAGCAATCCTCTGCTCCTACTTGCAGGGCCCTGGGTGGCAGGCTCTCTCAGAGCACGCTGGATAACTTGAGTGCTTCGCAAGCATAGTATCACTTTCAAAGAAAAAACAGACTTACCAAGAAGTACAATGAATTGATCTGCCTTCCCTTATTTTTTTTTTTAAAGAAAAGTCTTCCAAGAAAGACTTTGTGTGGCTGCTAATTCTAAATTAGGTAAAACATCTCCAAATTTTCTGTTCAATGTCTTAAGGAGTTCCATAACCACAGAGTTGACTGTTGTGAAGCCATTTTCAAGCACAAGTTTTGTGACTCAAACTATGTAGGCATTGCACCTATTTTCACATGAGGAAACTCGGACAGAGAGCAAGCCCACTCTATCAGTCGCTCAGTGAAAAATCGTGTTATTCTGATTTCCTAGAATAGCCCCAATTCTTGGAGATCACAGAATATTAGAATGGTTTAGGTTGGAAGAGACCTTAAAGATCATCTAGTTCCAAACCCCATGCCATGGGCAAAGACACGTCCTACTAGACCAGGCTGCTCAAAGCCCCATCCAGCCTGGCCTTGAACACGTCCAGGGATGGGGCCTCCACAACTTCCCGGGGCAACCTGTCTAGTGCCTCAACACCCTCAGAGTGAACAATTTCTTTCTGAGATCTAATCTAAATCTACCCTCTTCCAGCTTGAAGCCATTACCCCTCATCCTATCACTACATGCCCTTGTAAAAAGTCCCTTTCCAGCTTTCTTGTAGACCCCTTTCAGATACTGGAAGGCTGCTATAAGATCTCACTGGAACCTTTTCTTCTCCAGGCTGAAGAATCCCAGCTCTCTCAGCTTGTCCTCATAGGAGAGGTGCTTCAGCCCACTGACCATCTTCGTGGCCCTCCTCTGGACCCGCTCCAACAGGTCTATGTCCTTCTTGTGTTGGGGGCTCCAGAGCTGGACACAGTAGTCCAGGTGGGGTCTTACCAGAGCACAGTACAGGGGCAGAATCACCTCCCTCGACCTGCTGGCCACACTTTTGATGCAGCATGCATCAAACATGCATCATGTTCACTTTTAACAATGAAGGACAGAAATAACACTACAGAGAATCATGGAATCATAGAATGGTTTAGGTTGGAAGGGAACTTAAAGATCATCTAGTTCCAACACCCCTGCCACAGGCAACGACACCTCCCACTAGACCTGTTGCTCAAAGCCTAATCCATCACATAACTTTCAACATGATCACAAAACAAAAGAGCAAATTGGTCCTCTTTTCTCTGAAGAACTTTTTGCATTATGGCTAGTTTAGTATCCACAGAAGACTACTACGCACACAGTGGTAGTAGAGCACATGGTCTCTGCAGCTGTTGGAATAATAGAGATGTCAAGGCACAGATATTACACTCTTTGGATATAAATAATGCATCATAATAGTATCATAATGTTTATAAGACAAGAGCTCCTAAATGATGAATATTTAGTTCAAACTGAAATTATCACTACCAAGCGATGCTGCTCCAAAGCAGACAAAGCACTGAGAAAAAGACCTGAACTACTGATCACTTTCAAGTTCTGCCACAGGTACGGGCCCTTCCCCTGTCCCGCTTGTCAAAGTATTCAGGCTCACTTCAACTCAGTATTGAGATGTAGCATCAGCTGGAAAAAAAAAAACTTATCCAAGAGCCTTGGAAATGTAATGCGTACAAGAATCAATGCAAAGACTTCTTCAACTTAATTTGAGACCCGCCATACAGACAAGTCCACATTGAGCAACTCAGAAAAATCTTCTTTATCATATAATCTCATTTAAAAAAAATAACTAAAATGATAGTCATAAACATGATATGACAATTCACTCACTGTATTCATTTTCCATTTCTAATGATGAATTTTCAGTTTTGCACATTGATAACAAGAATAATATGAATAGCTTCCATTGCAAGCAAATTTCCATGACTAAAACATTAACTGCAGGATTCCTGAGATTGCTAGGAAGCCTACTTCTATTCTAGAACACCTATAAACTCTATCAGTGTCTTAAATATGATTTTTTAAAGGAAATAAATGAATATTGTGGATAATCAACAGTCACTGGATTTCTGGCTTTTTTTTTTAAAACAAAATTTCAATTTCAACACAGACCTTGAGAAAATAGGTCAGAGAAACAGGCAGAAAGTTCTTACAGGACAACACACAATGACATTTCAAAAACAGATTTGATAATTTGTATAAAAATTAGATTAGAGGTTAAATGCATAAATTGGTATTTGAAGTGTGATCTAGGAAATTCAATCCATAATTTCATGTGCAGATGCATATATCTCTGTTGGTTTGTGTGCATTACAGGCCTGCTGTTCAAATGCACTACATTTTAAAAGTTAAAGACAAAAGTATTCTCTAGATTGTTATTATTTTAAAATATAGAATGGTACTTCATAAGGTTTATAAAGAATATAGCTGTATTGTTAAATATCTCCCTCTATGACAGAGTATATAACAAAAACGGGAAAGAAAGTCTGAAGACCTGGTTTTGTGGCATTTCCATGTATCAATCTTCACATTATACAGGATTTCAAAGATGCAGAACAGAAAGTGCTACCGCCTACCAATTACAGTATCATCTTTACTTATGTAGAAACTAACTTGTTCTGCCTTCTACCTTCCACAGCCTCTCCCTTAGAAATGCAGTTTCTTCAAGCTCCTTACTGCCACTGACCCCATAAAGCAGTAGTTGCCAAAGAAAGCTAAACAGAAATTAGTGTTAGAGCATTATATTATAAAAAGCATTAACTTTGAATTAGAAATCCAACTGATAATTTCACAGATGAGAAACAGACTTGATTTTTACTCCCCGCCACATCCTAAAGGTACCCCACAGCTCTGTTCTTGGTGGGCTGTGGTGGAGGAGTTTCTGACTGGTCCCAGGAAGTGGCTGGAGTTGGCGTCTGTCTCTTTGCCAGTGATGAAACTTATTCTATTTCTATTCTGCTCAAAGAAGCAAAGTGGGTGGCTTTCCCATTAGAAAGCAATATTAGAACACAAAAGATAGACAAATATGTTTAAGTTAAAAAATTGATCTTGTATGACACTTTCATACTCCTATCATCCTAAAGGGTTCTATGTCATGTTGTGGATTCTCTGTGGGTGCAGCCAATGACCAATACGTAATCAGTAACTATGAACCAGACACAGAACAAATCTTATTTTGATAAGGGATGTTACCAGGGCAGGGGAGTTATCCCCTCATTCCTCTAAAAATCTTCTCTAAAACCTTTAACTCTCAGACGTCCAGCAGTCAGAAATGGATTGAAAAGAAGAAATGGAAACCCCTTTAATTTAACTCTGATCTGAATGCACAATTATAACCTAGGTCCTTGCTTTAACAGTGTTTCTTCCTGAAAGGAAAATACAGTATCGCCCTTTGAGTGATGGGATTATGCAAACAATATTTCAACACTCTTGTTGTATACCAATTCTAGGCTAGCCTGGCAATAATTAGGTGACAACCAATTCTTGCTAGTAGTAATAAGTTTGTATAGTGCAAGGGGATTTCTACAGTATAAGAATCAATGTATAGAAAATAGATATCATTAGTATACAACATATTGATGACAGTTTTCCTATGTTGCCAAGACAAGCAAGTTGAATAGTTTTAACCAGAGCATGCTGCAATGAGCAATTCTTTTACCTAGATACAATCTTGAACAAGTAACATGAAAATTTACACAGATTTTGTAATTTTGGAAAAATGTTAATGATTCTACTAGTGTTATATTTATCTGTGTTATGTCTGTATATCTGTCTGTTGAAAGCATTTTAATTGTTCATATTATTTTAAGTGGGATTATTGTAGTAAAAATCCAGCAGTGTCTGGATTTAAGCTCCGAGTTGAATATTCATTCACTTTAGTGAGAACTATGATGAAATGTGATCAGTTTTCTGACCTATTTTGAAATTGGTATTCCGCCAACTGGCATTTTGTTTGCACATCCAGATATTATCCACCATATGCTGACATGACATGATGATTGGTTCCAAAATGAAGTGGAATACTTGGCAAATAGAAATATATGGTACAAATAATACACTGCCTCCAGTCAGGAAAGCAAGCAGTCATTTTGAGAAGACTGAGAGGTTTTAAAATAACTTGAGTGTACACACTGCACAGAACTGAATGAAAGCTCTGTAGGTTGTGGTTTTTAACAGGTACGAGGGTCTCAAAAATTATGAGATCAGTTCTTTACAGAAGAAGATTCAAATCTGACACAGCAGTACTAATAGTAGTACTTCAATGCAAGGTTAATTTGTATCTTAGGGAGAATTTGGCCCACATAGCTTCTTCCTTCTCTGGATTCCCCAACTCTTTCTTCTCGCCATCTGTTCTTTTTTCCCACTGCTCTGACTTGTCTTCCCGCCCAGTGATGTCTAAGTTATCTGTCTCTCCTGAGTTAAGATCACATTTCATTCAAGCTCCAACCTAATTTTGTATTATTTCTCCTAACCTCTTGCCACTGAACTCTTATTTTTCTCCTAACTTGATGCTTCCATTAAACTTCTACATTCTATTCTGAACTGTAGCATCTCTAAAAAAAAAAAAATCTTGTTCCTAAACAGGAGACACCCAATCTTTTTTCTCTTAATTCCTGTTTCCAAAGCAACATTTTTGTTTTGCAATCCTCCAGTGAGTTCCATGTGTGTGCTCTCTAATGTAAAGCCTCAAAACATACATGTAAGTTATTGATTGATCTCTGCTGTTCTACATTTTGATGTTGAACACTGTCTGCTTTTTTGTAATGAAATCTAAGAATTTTTAAAGTGGTACATTAATTTGCCACGGTATTTTCTGAGGAATTTTGTTTTTCTGTTCTTGGGGGAAGAGAGTGGGCAGAGGGAGTTGATACAAATGTTAAAAAAATATTTCTGTATAAAAGTTGAACTACATTTCAAAATGAGGCCTATAAATAGCACGCATTTCTGATGTTTATGTATTGAACTGCAAGCTTTGTTTGTGAAACATGAATGGATTTCAGTGCTTAAATGCATAAGCTTCACCGCTTGTGAAAATGTAAAGGGAACTGAGCCCATTTTAAAATCATATTCTTCTTCAGAATAAATGATAATAATGTAACAGCTAACTTTTTTATTGCAACCATTTAAGCATGCTTATATAGAAAAGAGAAGAATTTGTAAGCAAAGGGAAAAATGACCTTACCAGCATGCAAGTATGCCAGATCAGGATTTTCAATGTCTGGATGTAGTTCTTTCAAGTGGTTACGAAACTCCACAGGGATATTGGTTCCATAGTCACATTTAGGACAGTTATACATTTTCACTCCTTCATGCTTTCCTGTATGTAAGATGTGTTTACGGATATTTTCAGCACAGTTAGACCTAGAAAGCAATGAAAAAAAAAGAAATAAGTTATATAGCAATTTATTTCCTACTAGTCGTTCAAATAAAACCTAGTGTAATAACAGAAAATGAGTCGTCATTACTCATTTTTTGCTATCATCTGCCCAATTTTTACATCCTTTTAGGCTTGGCATAAACGTTGTCCTTTCCATGAAGGCTCCCAAAGCTCTTTCAGGTTAACTGACCAATACATCTGAACCAAAAACATTTAAAAATGAACAGTTTTTTACATATGCAAAAGTATTATTATTTTTATTCTTCTTGACGGTACTCAGTGATGGACAGAAATTAATCAAAAGTCTTTAACTTAGCAAAACTGAAATGTACCGATGCCTGTAATATTGCCAACAGAGCAGACATGAACCTTTCCTACACAGTTCCTAGATTCCATAGAAGGTGCTGTGAATGATTTTTGTAAGGATATTCCACCAACTCTCATCTCACCTTTTGAACTGTTCCTAGAAAACAGAATTGAGTTGTTCAAGTTTATACCTTTTTGAAAATACACACAGATTCTGACTTATATAAACAAAGCTTTTGTGGAAGCAGTGGAGTTTTCATGCATAAAAGTCAGAATACATACACAATTAGTTTAATGCATTTCAAAGAAAAGTTCCTAATGTTATTTCTAAGAGAAAAAAAAAAGTGAATAGAAAAAGATCTCACATTTCTTTTATCCACAAAGAGATCCATGATATAACAGTAATTTTAAATTTCCAGTCTTGAAAAGTTTACAGTCTCATTCCACAATTATAGAATCACAGAACACTTTGGGTTGGAAGGGAGGTTTAAAGGTCATCTAGTCCGACCCTCCCCTGCAATGACCAGGGACATCTTCAGCTAAATCAGGTTGCTCAAAGCCCCGCCCAACCTGACCTTGAATGTTTCCAGGGATGGGGCACCTACCATCTCTCTGGGCAACCTGTTCCAGTGTCTCAACGCCCTCATTGTAAAGAATTTCTTCCTTCTAGCTAGTCTAAATCTGCCCTCTTTTAGTTTTAAACCATCACCCCTTGTCCTATCACAACAGGCCCTGCTGAAAAGTTTGTCCCCATCTTTCTTTTGAGCCCCCATTAAGTACTGGAAGGCCGCAATAAGGTTTTCCTGGAGCCTTGTCTTCTCCAGGCTGAACAACCCCAACTCTCTCAGCCTGTCCTCATAGCAGAGGTGTTCCATGCCTCTGATCATTGCTGTGGCCCTCCTCTGGACTCACTCCAACAGGTCCATGTCTTTCCTGCACTGCGGGCTCCAGAGCTGGACGCAGTACTCCAGGTGGGGTCTCACCAGAGCAGAGTAGAGGGGCAGCATCACCTCCCTCGACCTGCTGGCCATGCTTCTTTTGATGCAGCCCAGGATGCAGTTGGCCCTCTGGGCTGCAAGCTCACATTGTTGGCTCACATCCAGCTTTTCATCCACCAGTACCCCAGAGTCCTTCTCGGCAGGGCTGCTCTCAATCCCTTCTTCCCCCAGTCTGTATTGATACCTGTATTGATACCTGCACCTCAACCCAGGTGCAGGACCTTGCACTTGGCCTCATTGAACCTCATGAGGTTCACACAGGCCCACTTCTCGAGCTTGTCCAGGTCCCCCTGGACAGCATCCGATCTCTCAGGCATGTCAACCGCACCACTTAGTTTGGTGTCATCCACAAACTTGCTGAAGGTGCACTCGATCCCACTGTCTATGCCACTGATGAAGATACTGAACAGTGTTGGTCCCAATACGGACCCCTGAGGGACACCACTTGTCACGAATCTCCATCTGGACATTGAGCCATTGACCAATACCCTCTGGATATGACCATCCATCCAATTCCTCATCCATCAAACAGTCCACCCATCAAATCCGTATCTTTCCAATTTAGAGAGAAGGATGTTGTGGGGGACCGTATCAAAGGCCTTAGAGAAGTCCAGATAGACGACATCTACTGATGTAGTCACTCCATCATAGAAGGCCATTAGGTTGGTCAGGCAGGCCTTGGTGAGGCTATGCTGGCTGTCTTGAATCATGTCCCCGTCCTCCATGTGCAAATTATTTTTCATCAGAATTTCCTACTTATTCAAACTCTGTGATGAATCCCATATATAATATACTGCTTCTTCATTTATTTAAATTGGAAATAACATCTATTCTTGAATCATAATAATGGCCTGTGTACACATTTTTTAGACTTTCTTAGTACTGTATACTATTAATATTGTCAAACTAAGGACCGTAATTCAGTTTAACTGAAAAAAGTACAAACACTCTAGTGAACTATATAAATACACAATACTTCACAAATACTTAAATAAGACAACAGTAGTATTTTGAAGAACTGATTGTTTACCTGTCACTCTTAGAAATACCACAGTAACAGGCACCTAAAAAAAGGACCCCCAAAATAAACTGGAAGTGGCAGCTTGAAGTTCTGTTGGAGTGCTTGTCTCTCCCTTGGAGATGGTCACAGTAAAGCTGGTATCTGCCTTACGGTGCTGCCAAAGCTCACCCTCTGTCATGTCCATCTGCTATATACCAGTATAATGATCAGACTCCTGAGAATGTCAGAGAAGACACTTATGTTCACTGAAAAATATGGGAAATATTGGTCCTCAGCATCTTTCAGGATTCAGCCCTAAAGAAATTACAATGCTCATAAATGTTGTTAAAATAAAACATGTATTTTATTAAATAAAAAAAAGGACAGTGTACGCTGCAGTGAAAGCAGGAGACAATCTGGTAACCTTCTATCATGGGTTATACTTTAAAGGACAGTGGATTAAAGCAGATCATACAAATCTGAATAAAATATCTGTGTCTTTTTAGCTCAGCTCTCATACTATGTTAGGGAAAGATATAAAACTTTTTACTTTGAAATATTTCTGTGAAATATATAAAGGATCTGTGGAAAACTATGTAAGAGTTGTGAAGAAAACCCAGAGCATTCAAGTTATAAAAGGCTAGTTCTATCTCCTTTGATTTGTGAATTTGCTTCATCCACTTTAAACAGAGCAATCTCAAAGTCTCATTTATTCAGTCATCAGTAAAAATCTGTGACTAAACATGCCAACATACTGATATATTCATCATGGGAAATAAAAATTTTAAAAAATATATTTTTCCATGTGACGAGGCCAGAAAGGGCTTAATCAGAAATGAGGAATATGAGATCCCAAGGCATTACAAATGGCCTATCGTATTAGGTTGCAATGCAGCAATTGCAATATAACGTAAACCATGAAGGTAACAACGGGCAAATCCAAGCACTTTTGAAGCCAAGTAATATCTTTAAATATGACATGACAAAAATGTACTGCATATAAAGTGTTTTTTTAATTATTCAGTGTGCTTTGACTGTCTGTTTTATTAGGAGTCTTCTCCTGAGTACTGTACAAGTATGTTATTATATGTCTGACACAAAAAACCCCCACCAAAACTCTGTGTATGTGCGTACTTACATCACTTCGTCTCATATGATAAACCCAGAGGTCTGTGATTTTAAACAGCACTGTATTTTCATTAAAGCTATGCCATGATAAACATCTAACTAAAATATTATAGTGTTGCAACAGTGATGATAGTTAAGCATTTGACAGGCTTTGTATTATAAAATTCACTTCCAGGAGTTTATAAACTCTGAGATAAAGATTCCCTTTGTTCTGAAATTTGGTAACGTAGAGTCCAGCCCAAAAGAAGTTGTTTGAGTAGAGTCTTTCTGGTTTTTGAGTTCCACTCTGAATTACAGCCACAAACAAATAAATGAAGCTTTTAAGAGGCTAGCCTGTGTTCCAGTAATGCTAAACCAGAGGTTTCTAAGTTAAATTACTATTCCTTAATGTAAGCATACTTTCATCCTTATGATCCATTTTCCATTTTGAAAATCAAATGTATATATTTCTGGCAATTTCTCCATGCTCTGCAGTAACAGGAAGGGCACTCATTAAAGAGACTTAATTAGTCTAAAGCTATAGTCTATGGGTTTGTATTCAATGCTGATGCAGAGAAGCACAACAGAAGTTTTATTTCATGTCTTGCAGTGAGTCTTCCTATCAGACATGAAGAAAGGTTTGAGACTTGATGCAAACCCCACGATGATTCTATTAAAGGGAAGTGGAAGGCCTGCATAGAGTTTTCAGTGTCCTGCCAGTGCTATACATGGTGAAAAAAGAGATAGGAGATATTCCTAAGGCACACTGCAGATGAACAGGAAATGTGAGGAGCCGAAAAGCTCAGCCCATACTTCCCATGCAAAAAGCCTATACGACTTCCTTCATCAAAGACTGATATATTGGGAAGGGTGTAGGCCTACTTTCCACTGCACACATCCAGGAGAGTTCCCACATTTCTGTAAAGTACAATGCTGCGAAGTAAGGGAGATGGATGGCAAGTTTCTCCTAAGAAATGCAGCTCCTGCTTAAGACGAAAGGAAAACCTCTTTTGCCTGAGGATAAAAAAGGGCTTTTATCTCTAATGTCCATTGCACAGTGATGCATTCACATTGCTGTTCTAATTGCACATTTCACATTGCCATTAGAAGTCCATTCCTATCAACCAGTTACCTGTCTGTCTTTTGCTGCTGTCAGTAAATTAAAGGTTGCTGCATATTCAAATAACAAACTGGAAATGACTTGTCAGTTGTAAAATTATACTTTAGTCACAGAATGATTGAGGTTGGAAGGGAACTCTGGTGGGCGTCTGGTTCAACTTCCCAACGCAAGCAGGGTCACCTAGAACCAGTAACCCAGGACCATCTCTAGACAGCTTCTGAATATCTCCAAGGATGGAGACTCCACAACCTCCTAGGGCAACCTGTGCCAGTGCTCAGTCACCCTCACAGTGGAAAGATGTTTCCTGATGTTCAGAGGGAACCTCCTGTGTTTCAGTTTGTGCCCATTGCCTCTAATCCTGTCACTGAAAAGAACCTGGCTCCATCTTCTTTGCACCATCCCGTCAGACATTTATAGTCCCAGCTCTCTCAGCCTTTCCTTATTTGAGAGAGATGCTCCACTGCCTTCACCATTTTAGTGCCCCTTTGCTGGACTCTCTTAAGTATGTCCATGGCTCTCTTGTACTAGGTGAACTGGACACAGTGCTCCAGGTGTGGCATCACCAGTGCCGAGTAGAGGGGAAGGACCACCTCTCTTGATCTGCTGGCAGCAATCCTCCTAATGCAGCCAAGGATACAAATAGCCTTCTTTGCTGCAAGGGCATGTTGGTGGCCCATGATCAACCTGGTGTCCTTTTCTGCAAAGCTGCTTTCCAGCTGGGTGGCCCCCACCATATATTGGTGCATAGGGTTGTTCCTCCCCAGGTGCAGGACTTGGCATGTCCCCTTGTTGAACTATATGATGTTCCTGTCAGCCCATTTCTCCAGCCTGTTGAGGTCCCTCTGGATGGCAGCATGACCCTCTGGTGTAACAGCCACCCCTCCCAGTTTTGTGTCATCTGCAAACTTGCTGAGGGTAGACTGTGCCCAATCATGCAGATCAATAATGAAGATGTTGAAAAGGACTGGACCCAATATTGACCCCTGGGGTACACCGCTAGTTACTGGCCTTCAACAGACATCATGCCACGGCTCTGTGCCTGCCCAGCTGTTCAAGATTATTTAAGTTACTTTTGATGTCATTGTCACTTATGTAAGCAAATCTCACAATACTCATAACTACCTAGACAGAAACAGCATACCACACTAAAAAAAGTTGGGTAGGTATTATAACAGTGAATAATAGCCTCCAACGGACATCTCCAGTGGCACCCTACTACAATGAGGCTCAAAGCTTCTCCATAATGAGGCCAAAAGCAAACTTTACTATTCCAAGGATGAGAACAAAACAGTTTATTCAAGTTTTCAGCGGTGACTGTGCTTGCACAGGCGTCATCCACAGAGTGACAAGGAAGCCCAATGCCACATGCCACAATCCTTCATGTCCTTGTCTGCTTCTTAGCAGCATTGATCTGCTTTGCTAGGAGAGTGGAATAAAGTGGAAGGTTAGGAGTGGCATAAAATGCCCAGACATTTGTCAGTGTGAGAAGCTGTGGCCTTTGTTTACTTTGTCTTTCCTCTCCTTTTGCCTCTCTGCTATTCTTATAAAGTTCTGTTACCAAAAAACAGGGCATTGTGCTAAGAGCAAGAAACAGAATGTCTACAGGACAGTGGGAAAATACATGTTCCTAATGCACAGAGCATAAGTTCTAATAACTGCCTTACTCTCTAAGCCAGAAAATACTATTGTTCCTCTAGCCCCTAAAAGTAGTATAACTCTGCCCCTATGCAGACATTCTCTCACTTGCATTGGCAAGCTATAGTGTGCCATTGATAAGATTCCTCAGTACAGCTAGGTTTACCCCACTGAAAACAGCAGCACTGGTCAGAGTTCTGGGATGGCAGAGCACAGATAGGCACTTTGCAGGAGGCAGAGGTGGGAGTTTAAAGTCAGCAGCAGGGAGACACGGGAGGAACGATGAGCCTTGGAGCAACTTTGTGCCAGAATGGTCAGCCTGAAGGTCCCCACAGTAAGTGCTGGCTGTGGACATTGTTCCCCCATCGTCTCTTCCTTCTCTCCCATCTTGCAGGGCTCCGTCAGTCAGCCAGTTCCACCAGTGAGCAGGAAAAGCTGTAAGAAGGCAGGGCTTTGGGCAGCCCTTCCTCACACAAATGGACTCAGCCCTGGCCTCATGGCTGGATGCAGGGGGTCGTGCTCTGCCCTCCTCCCAGCCAGCAGCACTGCTTTAAGCAGCCCTTGTAAACAGCTGAATTCAGTAGCTAACTGCAGAGCTGTGGCTGCACGATACCAGAGCTATTTGCTGTTCTCATCTTTTATGTGGCATTTTGGATAAAAATCATGAAGTAAGAGAAATTCATAAAACATCTTCTCTTAATTCTAAATTTGCCCGTGCAGAATAGGAATGTTTCTATATTTTCTAAGGGGTTTGTACATGAGAATACATTAGCATTGTATTCAACAGCTAAATGAAATATAGCAGGAAGCAACCTGTTTTTAGTAAGATGTTTTACTAATAGGGAACTGAAATTAGAACACTCTTCCATTATGCAGTGCCTGACATTTTCAGAAAGATGCTTACTGCAAGACATGGAAATGGAAGGTTTCGGAGGTGCAAATGAGGCAAAATGTTAATTATCTAGCCCACTAAGTTTTAAAAATTTTAGCACCTTGTAGGGCTCTTATTTGCACAAAATAAACCTTTTTCAAAAGGTTTTCTCCAGGACATTAGGTACAAACATCCTCTTTCTGCAGAGAAATGCATATAACCTAAAGGACTTACAGCAGCTCCATGGATGTCACTATTTACAACACAAAAACAAACACAGTGATACAGCTGACCGAGTGAAAAGATTTCCATTTTTCTGCTGTTCATCAGTATGAATCAAGTTCACTCTCATATGGAGAGCACTCTGAACTGTTTATACCCTGTTATGCAACCTGCACGAAGTACACAGAAATTACAGTATTTTGATTGAAAAATAGTGAAGTCCCCAGATACTTTCTTCCAGAAATAGAAGCAGTTATGATGAAAGCAAATTTCTCATTAAAGCATTATGTGTCATCGTAGATTCTTAACCTCAGTTATTCGCCAAAAACTTGCAGGTATTTCTTTCACAGAAAATGCCACCTAATTTGGAAAACGGTCTTTGAATCAAAACTGCAATAATGTAATTACACTAGGAAAGGAGAGTCATAGATTTTTAGAAATGCAAAGTCATATGGAACGTTTAGCTTGACCTCATGGATAGCACAGTTCATAAAAGGTTTGCCCAGTGTTTCTTTCCTCAAACCCTAACTCTATTTGGTACTAAACCATAATTTTCAGAGACACCCTGAAATCTGATGGAAAGCAATCAGGAATCCATTGTAATCATAGGCAAATTACTCCAGTTGATTGCTCTCACTTTTACAAACTGTAATTATTTCTTATACTCCCGCATCCAGCTAACAGATAGTGTTACATTTCCAAGACATCTTGCTCAGCTGAAGGATCCTCTGCTATCTGGACCTCTACTGGATGAGCTACAGAGACCCAGTTCCTTTCCTCTCACTTTGGGAAATCATCAGATTCTTCCTAACTCTTTTCAATTGTAAACATTGCTTTAAGCTTTGAATACTAGAGCGCATTTCACACCAGTGCTGCATACATGGATACCAGGAATTTCCCTGTGCTCAGCATTCTCCAGTTCCAGCCAGGAGTCCTGGGAGCTCCTGGATACTACTCAAAGCACCGAGAGCTCCTGTTCACTCATTTAAACGCAGGGATCTTTCAGGTTTTTTTCAGTGTTACTGCTTCCCAAAATACAACCCTTTTAGCCTGCCTTTATGTCTTACTTGCATTAAACTTATTTGCATTGTATGAAAACTAGCATTCAGTAGAGTGACGGTAAACAACCTAATGGGCAATATTTTCTTGACAGGAAAGAAACAAATACCTCAATCTGTGGTAATTACATTATACAAACAGGCTTATTCAATCAAAACCTTCACAATGACAATCACTCTGCCCAACTTCTACTAAGCAACAACAACCCAGACAAATAAACCAACGAAAAATTCTTCCCAGCATACTCAAGATTTATGTACATTCTGTTTTTGAAAGAAAATAAATTGATTTCCAGTTAACTCAAACTAGCTACAACATTATACACAATCTGCATACACCATTAGCACTCAGTTTAGACCACAAGTTTAAAACTTAAAGTATTGGCTTACCTCGTCAGTGCTGCAGGTCAATACAGTATTGCACAAGAAATAATAAAAAATAGAAAAATATCATCGCCAAAAATACATTCTGAAATGTATTGAAACTAACGTTATAAAACTGTAATTATTATTATACATTAACACACATATATAATGTATATATGTGTATATATACACAAGAAATGTGGTACATTTTCTCAGTCTTCTTATTACTAGCATGCACCTGGGTTACTTTTTCCTTGCTCTTTTCCTTTAAAAGCAAAAATCCTACATTTATTTAGGTTTTAAATGACTGGGGGAACAATCACATGAATACAAGTGCTAGCGCTCTGCAACTGACCTCAATTATCCAGTGACTTATGATACTATTGCCAGAATTAGCAGCATCCAGCTCCGTGGGAACTCAGAAGGTCAACCACAACACACCCAGTGCCAGCTCGGTTTTGCCTGTGTCACTGCTGGCGAACATCTTTCTATGCTGTTCATAAAGACCTCTGGTGGACAGTGGCAATGAACGGCTGGGGGACAGCAACATCTTTACTACTATTGCCGTTTCTGCAGTGAGCATTTGCCCACAGCTGATGCTTTTCAACCATATTAAGCTAAGATGACTGAAACACACATCCACAGTAGCATAAAAATGCGTGCCCTACAATCTGGCGGCCACATGTATTGCTGTGTTTTACATGTACTGCCATGTATTGCCTGTATTGCCATTCAGCAAATGAGTGGCAATACATGCAATGGGCTACACAAAAGATAGTACACTACATTTACATGTTTTAATGAGATTTTATGATACAGTCAGTTTCACAAAAGAAAATAATAAAAATGTATTTGGAATTTATTCTGACAGTATTATAGTAACACCCAGGGATAATAATCATAATATTTTCTGCTTTTCTACATTTATAGCTTTGTATTTTTTTCTGTAATGATCTATTTGTTATGACATACAGTATGTGTGACAGATGTCCAATGCTGGCTGCTAAAAAGTAGCAGAGCCCTGTAGGGAAGCAGCAAAAACTTGTGCGTCAGCACTGAAAATGATGGAAGATTGATAATTACTGCTTGTGTCTCAGCTCCGTTCAGCAGAGTAGCACGTCCAAATTGTAATCTGGCCACAGATCTACCATTATATTTACAATGTATTGGAATAAAAATTCCCAATTTCAAGTAATAGAACATTACAAATACATGTGATACAAGGAGTTGATTACGACAGCCAAAACGCACACTTTTAAAGGCAAACTCAGGGTAATTGGAGACTCTGAAGGGAAATAAGAAGTGATGTACTCTAGTCTTGTTTATCTCTGAGGACTCTGTAAAGCCGGTTACAGCCCCACACAGTGAACAACAACCAAAGTATAAAAACAGTACTGGCATCTAGGTCTACTTATGAATTTTCAGTCAGAATATTTTTCTCAAAAAACCAAAATCATGTTTAGTTCACAACACACTTTACAACATAAAGAAAACCTGATTTTTGCAGAAAAAAATTATCTCTGATTCCAAGGAAATAATGGCTTCCTGCCTTAAATGCTTCCATTAATTCTGCTTTCTACAGGATGAGAAAGAAATAAAGAGGAACCTTTTAGACGGAAACGTGGAAAACTATTACTTAGACTTGGGAGAAGCAAGTGGAAAGGATGCTGAAAGGCAGGGAGATGTGCCTCAGCTCTCAACCTGTGCTGTGACCCCCACCACCCCTGGAGGTGCAGTAGCAGAGCTGGGCTGCTCAGCTCCTGAGTCTGCCGAGTAGCTCTTTGGAGAGAGCCGCAGTGTCTCCTCCTACTGACTAGAGGAAAAAAAAAAAAAAGAAAAAAAAGCAAAACTGAAAAAAGCATTTTTTCACAGGACTGTTCTGCTACTGAAAACTTGCTATAACACGTGCTAGGATTCCTGGCTTCTGCCTCACTGCAGGCAGAGTGGGTTCTGTAATGGCCTGGCTCAAGGGCTCTCTGGATCCGCTTGCCTGCAGCGCATGAGGGATGCAGAGGTCTGCTGCGCACAGCACACTGCTGCACCGTGTCAGCCAAGGTTTAAGTGGCAGAAATAGCAGGTGGAGTTCATCTATTTCACAGTAACTGAGAATAATCACTCCATTGTTCATGGGCTTCCTCCCTCCCCCTTTCCTTTCTTGTTGGAGCAGATGGCATAAAAGAGAAGTTGGTCTGAGAAACAGCATCTCTGCAGTGGTGTAAGGATGGAGACCGGGCTTTAAGTATCATAGGCCCTGATTTAGCAAGGTACTTACGCACTTGTGCAGCTTAAGTACAAGCAGCCCCATTGACTTCAAAAGAATGACTCACAAGCTTAAATTTATGTACATGATCAAATACCTTGCTGAAATGAGGCCATGGAAAGCATCCATTTTTTAAAAAAGCTAGGATGAATTTAATTGAAGACACACTTTTCCTTTCAACGTCAATTTTTTTTCCCTATTGTAGTTCTTTTAATGACCACATAAAGTAACTGACCAATTCTGTAGAGTCTGTTTGTATATCCTCAGGAACCCATGAAGTATTTTCACAAATATAAAAGTACAGATGAAGCCTAAGAAAGGGTGTGGCGTCTATAGGCTGCACAAGATGAAACTGGACTGCTAATGTTGCTGGAGTCAGAAATGATAGCAACAGACCCTAAAGGCTGCCTGTCAATCTCAGATGCAGATGGCACTTCTTCCAACTGGCCTTTGTGTCAGTTCCTTCAGCCATTTTAGTGACAACACGGCTCCCTAGAGGGCAGATCCTGTTGCTTTGCAGCCTGGATTCATACCCAGGGCACTGTGGTCTGTACAATCTCGGCTCAAAGTAGGTTTTTTTAATGCTAATACATTGCCTCTTCTTGCCCTATCCCAGCCCCAACCCCCCATGCAGAAAGAGATGCTCATTTTCTTCCTCATTTCAAATGTTCCAATTTATCAATGGAATAAGCATTAATTGTCTGAAAGATTCACTTTTGTTACACGTGCCAAAAGTATATATAAAATCCCTGCTAATAAAACTTGCAGATGACACTGTAATTGGTAGCGTGATTAATACCGATGACGCTGCAGTCATGCAGAGCAGTTTCACAAGCTAGGCCCATTCAATCAAAACACGTACACATACAACTACACGTTAGGTCTCCCACCTTTGCACAACGCATACAAGTAACTTAGAGGATGCAAGAATGCCGTGAAAACCTGTGACATTGAAAATGATTTAGGGATTAGTGGACCAGCGGTTTAATGTGAGCTTCCAGTGTGATGCTATAAACACAAAGGTCCCATGTCATCTTTAGATGTATAAGTGTGTTTTCAGATCAAACCTGAATGTCTTTCTAGACAATAAAATGCCTTTCTAGATGAAGTTTTCAGATCAAACCTGAATGTCTTTCTAGATGATAAAATTTAGTCAAACGCAAGAGGCTCAGTACAGAGCAAACTGGAAAAAAACTACCCAGTTTGTTTTATGTAGAAGGTCAGACTAGCTGAGCTTAAGGCTTTTTCCGAGCACAAAGTCTACAAGAAGTACAGTTTAAGTCTGAAAAATGTCATTGTGAGGTCAGACATTTATTGTGTTTCCATGATGTCATGGAAATTTGTTCAGTCTGCAAATTAAAATATATTCTTCCTGGCTGTCAATACTGCAAAACCATCTTAGGTTCTGAAAGTCAAATTTGGTTCGTTCATTGGAGGTATGATTGATTATCTGATCTAAAATCTGCCTTGAAAGTATATATTGGAGAAACATCATTCTTTTCAGATTATGTCCTCATAATGCCATTGTCTGCACAAATATAAGTAAATGCAGCATTTGGCTCTGTACTTTAAGCTTACTTCACAGTCATCATTCACCCCAGGAAAACTGGTTTTAAGACTAGGGAGCAGGCAAAACTTAATTTTTGTTCCTACAAGAGTACATTTGCCTACAAGGACGCCCTGTTGCTCAGTAAGAAATTGCAGTTTTTGTGTAGCTACGTTTTCACAGTAGATCTACACATCAAGTTCAATGTGCTGTGTATTTCACCAAGAGATACTGTAATGGAATACTGTTGAATGAAAGCACTGAACTATGTGTATTTGACTTACCTAGCATACCTAGTGCATATATGCAGAGTAAAATGTGTAAGATAGTTTATAGCACTTCTACTTCAGACTATTCAAAGTCCCAGATAAGCTATCTTGTAAAAGTATTAGCTTAGAACTGTACCACCCAGAACAGATAAATTACTGTTCTTTCAATTATACACAATTATGTTTAAATATTAGACACAGTATTTTAACTAGATGAGAAATCAGGGCAACATTGTAAATCTATTGATTGAGAATAGGAAGTCCCTGAACAGTATTGCTTCAAAAAGCTGATCTAGTACCCAAGAAGAAAAAAAATTTAAACACCAGGGAAAAGCTTTCTCTATGCCAATGAAATTCTGTCATATTGAGGAATTTTATAGGCCAATGCCAAATAAAATATCCTATGATCACGTATGCAAAGGTTCTGTCTTAAAGAAAAAAACCTCACATAAAAATAAACACCATCATATTACATGAAAATAAACTTCTTTCATTTAGGATATATGGTGTTATGGACTTGCCTTTTTCCCCACAGAGGGTTAACATGGAATGAGGCAAAAATGGTAAAATATGAAACTTGTTCTTTGGCTTCATCTTTCACATTCCTGTATCATACTACAGCAGAAACTAATGAACTTGCTCATCTTTGAAAGCCCTTTTGCATGCTTCTTCCTTCACCCTTAACTCTGATCCTTGCAGATCTTCCCTTATGTGTGTGCCAATTTTACTGGTATAATATGTGCACTTTTATTAGTTGTGTTCTGATGTTTTCTACTGAGAGATACTTAAAGCTTATACAAGTCAAAAACTATTTTATCATTTCTGAAGAAAACTAATAGGGCAGAGTCACTGAATGATAAGAGAGAGAGAGACCACTGAATTTATTTAATAATCCATGTCCATTTCACAAAAATGGCCTGTGTAATCCTTTTAAAAATAATAACCTGTTCATTTCAGACCTTGCACAATGCTTCTCTTTGTCCCTTGTAAGTCTCTCAAATGTCTTATTTTAAAGGAATATATAGTACTCCCGGAAGACATTTTCCCATTTCTATTCTCTTCAACTCCTGTGAGCCCTTGTTCTGTGTGATAAGGCAATCTCCTTCGGGATCTGAGCTGTGTAGTTTCGCACCACGAGTGACAAGGACTCGACTTGAATAACTGCTGTGCGCAGGTTGTAATTATGTCAGCTGGAGTGTTGAACAAGGGGACTGATTAATGTGAGCCCCAGCCCAGGCACAGTCCCTATCAAAACCTTCGTGCAGGCCAGCAGTGGGGATGGGTTAAAGCAGAAAGACAAAACATGCTGTATCGTCCATGATAGATGAATTGCTCCAACAGTCTTCAGGCAGATGTTCCAGGACAGTATAATATACAATTACTCTGCCTTATCACCTTCCCAGGGACAATAAAGCTTCCTCCTTCTATAGCTCATGTGAGTGAAGGCAAAATTAGTTTTACTTTTACAACACTGACTCACTTATCATGTTGCCTTGATTGTGCTTTTACAGCTAAAGAAAACATATATTCCGCTCTTAAACTAAAAAAAAAAAAAAAACAAAAAAAACCCCAAAAACCAAAAACCCCTGCACTCCTCACCTTTTATACAAAACCAAATGATTCCTTTGAATCTATTTTGCATCATAGTAATACAGTTCTTAAAGGGCTAATTCACTACGTTATTCTAGGGATCACAACTAACTTTAGAATAACTGGACCTATTCATAGGTTTAATGTTATACGTATGTATACAAAGGTACATTACTGAATCAAGTCAGAATGCATAGATAATGAAAAATACATAGGTTTTGTACAAAAGATGCCTTTATGAATAACATGCCCTTAGTGACTGTTTTAACTAAGCACTCATTCTAAAAATACCACAGTACTCTTGTAAAACAATTCTTTGAGAAGTCATTAATCCACATACCTCTTTAAAGGCCACAAGAGTTTACTGTGTAACTATTATAAATAATCCAAGCATTTTTCCAAAAGTAAACATAAATTTTGTAAATAATAGAAATTTAGGAAGAAAACTCTATACACATATATGTATTTTTTTCCTTTTTGTTATCAGATGTGTACACATTTCTTTTGCTGCTGGGATGGAAGTAGTCTGTATGTTCCAGGGCTATTTTCAAGAGTTTACAGAACAGCAGAAGAATATAGATCATAATATTCTGATATCTTTTCTTTCTAAATACTGGATGGTTATAGATCAAGAAGCTGTGCTTTAAAGAAAAGAGTCTAAATAGTTCCACTTGCATTCCAAGATACATTGCTTTCAGTACTACCCTTTCTTCAGCTATATAACAATGACATGATCTCAAAAAAACAAAATAAAACCAAAAAATGCACTCAAAAATGCATTTAGAGATGCACATATTTGAAGGTCAGGTTTAAAAACAAAACCAGACTAAAACAGCAAAGGCTGCTCCTGATGATACTGAAGACCGTACATGTATTTGAAAAATTCTATTTATATGCATTTAGTTCTCATGAAAGGTATTGGATTACTAGTCCTAGAAATGAGAGATGAGATTTTCTAAGGAGACTATGGGAATTAGGCACTGACATTGCACTTCAACTGAATGCAGGCTCCCAGCTGTTCAACCTTCTTTGAGGTTTCAGCCATTAAACAGTATCACAGTCTTGGCAACAGTAGGGTTTCACCATAAGGGTACAGGCTTTCCTTTACTCCTATGGTGAAATGCAATCCTATGTTTACAATGCAAAAACTGGCTCCAAGGAAGCTGGTATGTTCCCACTGCACAGCATAATGACTTTAGAGGATAGCGTGACAGAATGATGTTATGCCACTCACTGCATGGAGGAAAAACAGAAAAATCAGTCTTGGCCTCATAAAAATTACAATCTAAACATTGAAAAGGATATGACAATCAGAAAATAGGCAAAAAGAGTAGTGATAGATTTGGGAGACACAGTATCAATAAAACAGGGTAGAAATAAGCTTCTGTCCCGTTTAGGTGCACTGTTGGGCGCAGCAGTACTAGAAGGCAATCTAGTCTCTTCTCCTTAACCATTCCAATTCCCAATACAATTAATGGAGATAAGAATAAACTAATGTAGGTCTCAAAATTTGCTTAAATTAGATGTCTTCTTTTTTAAAGAAAGTGTAGGTAACCAATATGAAATATCAGGAGCTCCCATCTGCTCAGGAAAAGGAAACACTAGTGTCCCTAACTTTCTAGAAATTAAGGCACTATTCTAGGAAGTAGAACTCCTGAGTTTTGGGCTGCCCTTATCTTGAGGAGGGATGAATCCAGTTCTCCTGTGTCCAATGAAAGCGTACTAGCTGGCATGAAATATTCTGCACATACTCTTTCTCTTGAAACTCTGCCAATGGACAGTGAGGAACCACCAGGTGCCAAAAGCAGATCTAATCCTTGTTTTCAGAATTGTTCTTCTGTTTTCAGTTATGTTCCCCATATAACTTTCCTACAAAATCCAAGCAACAGGCTCCCAAGCCCGTGTTCTATGCCCTCTCAGCTAAGAATCTTAAACAATAACTAGAATCAGGCTGTGGACAGCACCATCATTAATTAAATAAATCCTGGCTTCTCTGATTTTCAGGCCTCTAACACATACCCAAGAATACAGGAATAGGAGCCCATTCATCTAAAAGGTGTACCAAAAGTCTTGAGGTAGAGATACCCATCTCCCCAGGATGCCTCTGTGATTTCACTTAGATTTGCAAGAACTGCAAACTCAGGAGAGAGGGAAGTGAAAAACAGAAACATCCTAAAGGAGTAGCTGCTTTTGGATTTAGATGTTTTTTGGCATGATCTAGGGGATCAGGATCCTCTCTGCAAAGTTGTGTGGAAACTAGAAGCATCTGGGTACTTTAGCTCACAGTCTACTTGCCTAGTTTCACTTTTTTACTGTTCAGGATACAAAGTCTTGTGAAAGGTGTTGCCAACTCCCTGGCTTTCCATTTCTCTCTTAAGAAGCAAGTACTTCATGACAGACGGAGAATTGTAGCTTCACTGAGGACATGAAGGTGATGTGATTAACATCAGTTGGGCCAGGACTTTAAACACTGTCTTTATTTTTGTTTTATAGCATCAACCTCATGACAGTAGAAACTATCCAGCCAGTGACAGCTGACTACCAACTGAGCTATGGAGCAGAGATGCTTACATGGAGAGGGGATTAATTATATCCTTTCTGTTACAGTATTCTTGCCATGCTACTGGTGAACTGAAACTAAAAATGGGCACTTCAGAGCAGGAAAAGAAAATAGAGATTCTCCTGATATTAGGTTGTACTGTTCTGACAGAAAGAGATCCAAATATAAAGAAGGAAGCCAGGAACAAATGCAGGTGGACAAGAGCTCAGCTAGAAAAACAAATGCTGTGTTTGCCATTCAGAGTGCACTTCAACCTAGAGCACTAATAGAGCTAGCATCACCCAATACTGTATACTCATCCCTCACCTCTTGCACCACCACCAGGCAACACACAGCAGTTCCAAACGCTGCACTCACTGGCCTTGATTGGGTTCACTGCCTGACTTGATGTTGCTGCATTTATTTTAACAGAATGGATAGCAGCCACCTGCTTTGCCCTCGCAAGGGCTCCGATTTAGGTCTTCCCTCTCTGGTCTGACACAGCCTTGAACAAACCTGGTACAGATTCCTTTATCTTTGAAACCTACTTGAAAGTACTTTTATTGCTCTTCAAAATGACTACATTTTAGCACACAAAAATCAATCAGCTAAATACCGTATGAGTGTGCTATAATTTATTAGTGCTGATCAAAATCTTAAAGGCTGAGTAATTAAAATTCAAATTAAAATGTGATGAAAGTCACATTTAGTCACCTAAATGAAGAGGCTGAATTCCAAATAGGTACAGAGTCACTGGACCCCATGTGAGATGAGAATTTGTGGATGCTCAGTATCACTAAAAACATGTAAAAATAACTTAGTATTTGTTCAAACTTTTATTCTTTTTGCCATTTAAATACATCTATCTAGACCTATGCATTATGTCACAGTTTGTCAGTGAATGACCTAAACAAAACAGAAGAACTGCCAAAGAAAGCACTTGTGGAATAATCTCTCCATATAATGGGAAGCTCTTCCTATTCACTGACTAAGAAATATCAATGCTGTCAGTCTCAGGGGTACAAATCTCTTCCAAATAACCTCTTTTCTAAAGAAAAATACACATAGCTGGGTGTGTTCTCTTTATCCTTCAAAATACCTTTCAAATTTTAACTTTTAAAATGGCCTATCCCAACAACTTGCAACAAACAGTTAATTTGGGACCAAAAACATTGATACATGAGCACTGTACCAACTTCCAAGCATGGCTTCCTACAGATTCCTCCCTGTTCACTGACTCTCCCAATGCAGTAACAGCAGCTCCCCAACATGTGCTTCAAGATACTCCCATCAGGCAAGAAAAACCAGCTGTGCTGGGTGGCAAGCCTGGCACAATACACTGGCTGGTTGTAAGAGAGAAGAATGCATGAGAGCTGAATTTTGCCTGCCTGTTCCTCACTGATTTTTTTTTCTCTCTTCTCCTCATCCACCTCTTTCAGGAAACATGCAGGAACTTAAATTATCTCAGCAACTACTATGGGGTGTCAGTTTTGACTGAAACTGGCCAACAGCTTAAAAAGTTATTAAAGAAACTGACAGAAGATGGATGGATGGGCTGGTGCAAGTCTCAGGATAAGTTAGGGACATCAGGCTGAAAATCAGTCCTCGTCAACTGATTTATAAAAATCGCCTTTTTGAACTAAAGACACGTCTCTTTGCTGAAAAGAAAACAAATTACTAGTGGCTTTTTATATGTTAAAATACCCATAGCAGATATCTCTAAAATCTGCTAATGGAAGTGGTTCTCTGTATTTTACCAAGAGCTTGTTAACAAAAAGATGTATGAGATACCACATTTTTCTAATGAAAAACCATCAGAACTCAGTAATTCATTTTGAAAATCACAATACCTTATACAACTTCAAAATGAATTTGAGTATTGTTTGCCCTGTAGACTGTGCACGTAGAATTTCAACACAAATGTTTTGAGGAAGCTCACTATGGGAAGGCGTTCCACATGGGATTTCCAGCAGAACAGATTATGTCCTCAACTACAGCTGTTAGAGAGAATCCACAATTATCTTGAACAGGTTTGAAGGAGAATGCATGAAGTTATGAACATAAAACTATAAATACTATATTTTAAGGGGTACCAGTAATATCACAATGAACTAATAGGATGATGTTAAGGCAGTTTACGATGTCACCAGAACCACTCGATGTATTTATAGGATTATAACCCAAATAATTTCACAGTATAATGAACTGCAGAGTTTCTAGTTGTGTGTTTTTTTAAATGGTATCACTAAAAATATAAAAAGATAGCAATGCTGAAGAACATCAGAAGTGTTACTTTAAAGCATTATTTAAAAATACACATATGTGTATGGACCTACATTCTAGGAATCATGGTGAGCTGGGCAGTTTGCTTAAGTGGAAGGAAAAACAAACCAGAACTGCTACCAACCCTGGGAGCACCAGGGAGATCTGGACAGTCTTTGAGAGTCAAAAGTCACTTTGCAACCTCCTCTTAACTTCAGGAAGAATAATCAATTTGCTCTCAGGCTATGAATAGCAGCAGTTATTTCCTATCTCTCTCAGTTCCCACTACCTCCCTATTTCAATTCATTTACAGAAGGAGGTGAGGAAATATCGAGGAATATCTCCACTCCAATCCTCTGGCCCATGGGGGTGGGAGAAAGTAGAACAGCGTTGCACCAGCTTGTTTCTCCTGGCACACTAGGCCTCAGCATGTATAATCTGTGAGGGGAAGATGAGGAATACTGTACAGACCTCTTCTTTTCTCTGAGGATGTAAAATAAGAAGCAGTAGCTTTGACCCAAGGCATCTGAGAATGCAGAACAATCTTTTCAATACATTTTTTGGATTCTGTTTTTTTCCCTTAATTATTTTTCCATTATTAAAAGAACACATTTAAAGAGAAATTAAAGGACAAAATTCAGGTACATGTAGTATGCAACAGGTTAAAGACAAAAACTAAACAAACAAACCTAACATAATAAACAAATCCAATGAATGCTACTACCACCACTTTTACAGCATGTGCAAATATCTTTGAGGGTTTTTTAAGTGGTTTTCAAAAAAAAAAAAAAAAAAAAAAAAAAAAAAAAAAGAACAATGATAACACCAGAGCAGCACTCCATCACTTGCAATAACAAAACCAAGGGCTTTATGTGCTGGCTTTTATATAGATATTTATTTAAATATCTACACCTGCTATTCAGACCTAAATAAACAGGCCTAGAAAAACTACAAAGACCATCCCAATCAGGGCCAAAATAGTTGTAACAAGCAACTTAGAAAGTTACTTGGACAATAAGTTACTTCACTCCAGACTGTCCCTTTGTAAGTAAAGCCTCAAGTGAAATATATTGCTGATCCATGACTTGTGAGAATAGAGTACAGTATCATACAACAGCATCTGCAAAATGGTTTTAGGACAGGTGAGCTGTTGTATACCAAATGGCCTGTCCTCCCTACGCCACATTTTCCTACGGGGAAACGCACTGTCTTCTCCCAGCAGGTCAGGAAAGAGAAAAGGCGACTGATGGTATGGAGAGCTGCAAGGCACATGCAAACCTTGAGACAAGCTCTCCTTGTTCCTGCCAAGGCTTTTACTGGCCAAACCTAAGCAGCAGCTTTGAACTTATGAGTTGTGAAGCAAAATCCCAGGAACTCCAAGTTCGCAAGCCTCTGATATCTGTCTCTAAAGCAGACTGTTTAGAGAGCTGAAGATCTCAGAGATAAGCTTTCAGTCCTTAGGGGTTCCCCACCACACTGAGGAGAGGCTGGCCAGGAGCACCAGCCTCCGAAACCCCAGGTACCGACTCTGCCCCAGAGCCTCAGTCCCACCATATTGTATTGTGGCCCCTGGAAAACACCCTCCAGCCACACTGCAAAGGTGCAAACCTGGCACATTGAGCCCACGACTTCCACTTTTGAGGCAGGGAGTCTTGTGGTGGAGGCAGAGGCTTTGGTACCTGCATTCCCAAAGTGCCCCAACGTACAGCTCCAGGGGAATTTGGGCCGAAGCTGTCACAGAGACAAAGGCAACTCTGATGGAATGCACAAGCGATTTTATTTAGCTTCAATAAATCAGGAGTTTCTCACAAAGCCATATTTATTTGGAAAATTGCTCACCAATTCAAATGCATTAGAAGTATCTAAGTACGAAGTTTTTCTCAAACAGAAAAGCTCAGTTTTTTCCTCTTCTTTCCTTCCTTCCTTTACTTTCTATTCAACAATTGTTTCCTTTCTCTCATTTTCATCAGCCCTTAAAGGGAAAAAACCTTTTCCCTTTCTCCCCCTTGCACTAGGCTACACCTCTTTTTGGAACTGCTTCTGAACTGTATTTGTTTTCTGTCACTTCCCAACATTTTAACCTGTTTTGTATGTCATGTATAAAGGAGGAAGAGGGAAGGTTGTCACAAAGACGGCATTAATACAGAAACTTTTTTACACGGTAGCAGCCATATTGCCTGGAGAATAAACCACACAACACAACAGGCTACTGTCTATTAATTTCATCTCAAAGGCCTACCAAAATATTTTCAGATTGCTAACTACAAGCCAAGTAGTTAGCCAGGTAGTTAGCAAGAGTAATTCCTTGTAGATTTGACCACCCCCAAAAACAGCTTTGGCCATTTTATAATGACTGGATTGGGGATTAAGGAATGGTAACAAAGCAAACGTTTATTTTTTGTTCTGTGTTAATAGGTAAGAGCAAAGAAAACATATATTGTAGCTTTAGCCTTTTTTTAAACTACTTTTCACCTAAAAGGGTCATATTAATTAAGCTATGATGCCAATGATTATTTTTAGATCAAATTATTCCAACAAGTGAAAGATTATTTGTAGACATAAAAGATCTTCACTGTACATTTTTATCAGAAGCGCTGTAAGAACAGGAAATTACAAGTCTTTTTTGTTACTAAAAGCTATATTAAGACCATAGCCTTGCCATTCATCTTGAGGTTAGTACTAGAATGTTATTTACTATCAAAATACAACCTACTTAAGATTATTTTAGCTTGAAATACATGCTGGTGTTCCAGATTTAGAAACATTAATTAACTATATATTAAATAGAAATATAGGTATATTTATTATAACCTATTTATGCTCCTTAAGAAAGAGGAATAGATAAGACAGTGACGATTGCATGTGATAGGGAAAAAGAAGTGTGAGGACAGCGAGAAGATAAAATGTGATAACAGAAGACGTTAGTTACATTAATCTGTCCACTGCATGAAGTGGTCTTATTCATATTTCCTAAGCACCAAATACTTCAGGTTTTGGGTTAAGTGTGTTGGACTCTGATTCAAAAAAAAAAGAGCATCAGTACAGTGAGGGAGAGGCTGCATAAGAAGAAAAGTTTAGGGACAAAGCCCAAATTGAACAGCAATTGGGAGATAGTAACTACTGAAAGAAATCAGGAACCCGAGAACATTTTTGCAGAACTTAAAGTGTGAACAAACTGATAGAGTGCTGAGCTACAATCACAACAGGCTGCAACAGAGAGAAGCTGCATGAAGTTAAAACTATTTAGGAATTTTTACATTGATATCAAAATGGCTGCATGTCTGCGTAACATTAAACTCAGTGGTCAGCCCTGAGTAATTTTGCATGTCATTTAGGCTTAAATACATCACTTAAAAGTTGTTCTTCAAAGGACTCAATCCAAAATGAGGCTAGAATAGTATTATCAATGCTTGCAATCCCATCACTTGGGCAGATCCTTAAATTCTCAAGTCCGGTGGTTCACTGTTAGCATGAGAATCACAGATTCATTGAATTATAAAGGCAATTTTTAATTCCTCTTAGAGTGGCCACAGGAAAAAAAAAACAAACAACTGGAAAACAGAAATAAATAAATAAATAGAAATAAGAAAAAAACAACGAAAGAAGCTTGAGTTACCAATGCTCATGGAATTATTGATGGATTTCTGTATCGCAAGAAGTATTATTCATTAAAATAAATAAAAATCCATATTACCCTTCTACAAAGTAGAGTGCATTTACTATGCTATTAATTAAAAATACAGAAAGCAAAGGACTTCACAAAGTGACTATACTATTGCATGCTGTGCGAAAGCCTCTTAACAGGGCAATTTCATTGCGGACCATAGTCATCAAGTCTACATACACTAATATATTTGTGTGCGCATGTCTTTTTTTAAGAAACAACCGTGTTTTCTAATCAGCATACATTCTCTTAAGCAGTCCATGCAGTGACATTGGCATCTGGCAGGGAGGACAGGGAGAGCTGCGAGAGAGGGAGTTTAAGTTCCTTTGTACGCTGCCACCAACACGATTCTCCAAAATTGCAGAGACAGAATTTCTCAGTGAGTGCAGACAGCATACACATCTCCCAGCAAAGGCCGTATCATTATTTGCGTGCTCTCTGCTTCTACAAGTTTCTGAATGTTAGGAACCACATCTGCAGTCACATCTCTTGGTTAACATGATAGCTGATCTGTATTTTGTCCTATCACATTGCATGTTTGTATTCTGAATTTATCATATGAACTATTTGCTATAACTTAGGTGAACATAAAAAGTTTTATTAAGCTACAGAAACATCATAAAGGGAATAATATAACCATTGTTTTGCATGCCATGTATTCAGTAGAATAATTAAAGTGTTTTTACGGCTATATCTAAATTTTATTTCAGATTATTTTTCTTTTATAGGCAGAAATGCTACAGCATATTTTATTCCAGATTAATAGAAACATTACGAAATATTTTATCTGAATGTTTATTAAAAACTAAGGGCTCAATAATATTCTGAGGAGTTTGCATCTGGGAACTATGCCCACACACTGACAGAATTTCTCTCTGAACTTCTATCTTCGTTTGTTTATAAAGTCTGCTAGCACAAGGCACTGGATATCCTCAACTCCTGCTGCTGATCACAACAGAAGCTTAAGTGCTTCCTGAAGGCCAAGTTTGCTCTATTACATGCATGCATTATTGTCCTTAGCAATTTCTTATTAGCACAAAGTACATGCAACTTTTTTTGCCTAATTCTGCCTTTGTGATATACATAAAAAACTGTTTTTCCATAGCGCAGTGGTGGTTGCCACTTGGAGTCCTCATCAGCCTAATGTTCCATACAGTTGTATAACGTAGTTATTTCCTATACATGCATATTAAATTTCACTGATTACAAAGATCATATTAATGTTAATGTTTTAATGGTAAATACACTATCTCATCATTTTATGCAGAAGTTTGCCTTTACAGCCTTTCAGTTTTGCTATGAATAAGTTCACATTGTTACCTCAGCGTTTAAAGTAGTCCCTAGTTATCCTTGATATAACTGAGGAATTGTGCACAGCTGATGCAATCATACCAAGACAACTAAAAGTTATTAAATTCACCAAAATAAATAGAGAGAAAACACTTACTTTGCACATTCTTATGACTTAGGTGCAAATCCTGAAGTGTATTATAAACTGGTCTTTATAACCTATGAACAGATACTATAAGTCAGAGGGAAATAGGAACTCCCTAGGGATGCTGTCCAAAAAAAGAAAAGTAGCCCCTGTGGAGTCACTCCCCCTAAGTCATGCTGCCGCTGCTGCTGAAAATATGCAATGAATCCTTCTGCAGTTGGAATTTCAGATGCCATAATCCCTTAGAGAATGTTGTCTAATTATTTTATTATGCATAATAAATGTAAAATATTTATTTTAGTTTACATAATTATATTAAAAATGTATGCTATTTATTCTCAGTCTTGTAAGACATCCTTCACAAGTCATAATATACTTTATAGAAAGGTGCATTTATGGAATTAATGCTGTTTTGCTGGCCTGGCTGTTTGTTTTATACAGCTTCTAAACCCTCTTATCTATGGCTGTGGAACATCACCAATCCCCTGGATGTTGTCCTCCATTCCCTCCTTCCCCTCACTGCCATGGGTACTCTATGCAAAATTAACCGTATGGTGGAATCCCAGAGAAATGACAGTCATTTTGTTTAATTACAGCACAGGGATGGCACAAAGTACATTAACATTATACCTGTCCCACACTCTCATGGTCAAAGTTGTAGCAATACTGTTTCTATATCACAAAACTATGCCAGTGCTCCTCCTGAGCCCTGAACTCCAACAAATTTGACCATGTGAGAAAAGCAGGGCTCTGCCTTTTGCCCCCCCAATGCAAAACAATGTAAGCCAGATCCATTTCATAGTGAAACATCCCCCTCACACACACTATGAACATAAATTGTTACTTGCCTGAGAATCTGTGATAGTTACAGGGAAAGTCAGTACCAATGGGAGTTGAATTTAAAGTCTAATATATGACTAAAATGAGAGTCCTAATTCTTTACTTTAGACACGCACACAAAACCAGTTCAGTTTCTGAAAATGCTGTATATTCGCATCTTTCATTGACATTGTCGGACTTCTGAAATCAGGTTAAATTCAGGTATCTAAATATGTTGCAGGTTTAGAAAGTCTGGCCACAGACTATACAACCAACAGATTTGGAAATCAATTGAAGTTCACAGGCGTTGTTCGGTTTCAGGGGGTTATATGGCTCTTCACTACTTATTGCGCCCATTACCAAATGCAAACAGTATTGTTGTCAGTATAACTCTAGGATCATGTAATCTGAAAAGTTTAGCCACATAACACATCTTTTTTAAATGACTAAGAAATATAAAATAAGCATTGCATATGTAATGGTGGTATAGAGCCCTATGAGACCAATTCTGTATTATAAAATTAAGTTGAACATTAATTAGGAGTGAATGAATATTTTTGTATGACAAAGCACACTGACTTAAGAATGGAGAGACATGCTGTGTGACTGGAAAAAGTAAATGCAAAGGAAAATTGTGCACATTTCTATCTGAATAGGGAAAACCTAAATTGAAAACACAAATATGAAAAAAATACAACCAAAACATTTAATGAGCAAATTTTTATATTTATGTATAATTTATGTATATTTATGTTTTTTCTTCCTTCAAGAGGAATTAGAGTTTGTAAACTAGACTGAAAATATAATTTCAAATCATAATAATTACTACAAGTCACATAGTGCTATATAGAAAAGTAGATGTTCATTTCTTTGTTATCAATATACAAAAGGGTTAGACAAAAATAAATATCAAGTGGTCACAGTAAAAGAAAGAAGACATGGAGGGTAACATTTGTGCAAGAATATTTAAGTACAACCACAAACATATAAAAGCACCTTGGTAAAATAAAATGAGCAAATTCTCCCATTTTATCTTTGGGAATACGCATACTATTGAGAATATATAATTCAGATTAGTTTCTTTTGATAGCCTTTCTTTCTGCACTTCTAGCCAAGGTTAGCTAGCCTTTCACTTGCTAGACCAGCAAAAGTTTTTGCAGGATGATTGTTCACAATTCCCTCCCAAGGAACTGAAAAGCTTGAATTCAGGAATCTCCAAGAACCCTCTGAGCACTGATGAGCTGAAGAGGTATAATTAAAATACCTTGTATTTAGACACTCTTTTAATTCAAGTGTCTCAAACTACTTTATAGAATAGAGAGATCACTTCACCTATCAGTGAACGGAGACTTTATGGTAGCACTAACAATACTCCATATTCATACACAAAACGAGGAATATTCACCCTCACTACAAGGGTCATTAAAGAGTCTGCAGTTGCCGAGCAACACTAAACAGCAACATCTGAAATAGTCTCGACGAACTTACAGTGCACGGGCTGAGCTGAAAGCACCACAGTGAGACTCAACCACTAGACATGGAAATGAATTTTACCACTATGTCAGCAGATTTTAAAATCTTGATTTTATGATTTCGGTAGGTGGCACTCACAAGAGTACATACCATCTGCTGACCTGATATAAAGGACATTATTTACAGAGTTGCTAATGCCTTTCCATGAAAAGAGATAGTACTGGGCGAGTTGACAAGGAGGCAATATGTGATTCCCTTAAAATTATATTTTAAAACAAAAAAAGAGAAAAAAATGAGAGTGGTAGAAAGACAGCAAAAAATAGACTTGCCAACAAGCCTGGCTAATATCCCAGGACTGTGGAAACTGGCAGGCACAAGCAGGACTGCTGGGCTAATAAATACAGCAGCCCCTCTACTGGCTCCTCTGCAGCTACACAGAGTGCCTCACTGCCTCTATGAACTTGCAGCAGCAGCAGCAGCAGCACAGCTCTGATTCCTGCATCCCTGCCAGATGTTCTTTAGCTGAGCTCAGAACAAATTTCCTGCAGAATCGAAGCTTCATCAGCTGGTATCTGTAGAGATCAGCCTCCAAAGATTAGGTCAAAATTGGCCTGCAAGGGATGGAAACTAACGTCCTATTACCATGAAAAGTTTGTTTTTCAATAATATAGAGGCCAGGGATGCTCAGAGATTTCTTGTTAATCCTGATAAAATAAATTAGGCTTGCTTCTTCTCTAATAAACTCCAATATAATAAAACAGTAGTAAAAAACTTGTCATTTCTTGGAATTTCTATCCCATACAGAAAACTGTCCATCCAAAGAAAAATGATCTCCTGTCTTTCGCTAAACAGAGCATTGAAGTTATGTATTTTGTCATGCTGAGTGAGGGAACTGCATCCACTCATTGTGTGTTTGTAAAAAACTCCAAACTGATTCACATCTACAAAACTCTCAGTTTCTGGGGTCTTCAAGCCAGGAGCTCAAACCCACCATAATCCACCTCTCATCACCTAGTTCTGTAATAAGACTATTCCTTCCAGTCAGCATGGTTCATTCAAGTGGGTGACCCCAAGATTAAGCCTCCTCAAGCATGCAGCAAAGATAGCACTCCCTTTACCTTTATTGCGGCATGTCATGTCACACTATTGCTTATATGCTCTCTCTTCACTCAACACAGACCTTTTAACGCAACCACTCTGACAATCACAAAACCACCTCTTCCTTAGATGCAAGAAACACTTCTATTTTTAAAAAACAGAAAGAAAGAAAAAAGCAGGGGAACTCTTAAGGTAGCAGAATAGAAATGGAAGGGCCCCCCCGAGGTTATCAAATTCAGTTCTCTGCAGTTCTAGGCAGTAATTTAACCAGTGCTCAAAACAGAAAAGTTCACAGAACATTTGATCTACATGCACAAACCAATGCAACAAAAAATTTTGTACAGAAACTGCATGATCACTGCAGAAGCTTTCTGTATAGGAGCTTTCTTTAAAGCAGCTCACAAATAGCATGAAACCAGGTGTTATGAGAGCACCCAGCCTTTGTTATATACTGTTGTTTTAGGAAACTACATTAAAACTTATACTAAAAGAACATCACAGTTGTATGCTCACCATTAAAAGAAAATAAAAAAATGCTATAGTGGTCTAATCAAATGTTTAACTTTCTCCTCTTGCGTGCATGCATCACAGCACATGCATCTAATTACATAATCATGCCATTTATCAAATATAATACTGATTTTTTAAAAAACTTTTTGGACGTCAACTCTGGCAATTGCTTATGAATAAATTCTATGGATTCCTTTATAGTACACATAGACTAGCCACTTTGCTGCAAGGTATTAGAAATATTCAATATTGTAGAAGTACGTAAGAAGAATAAAGAATCATTGAAGAAGCAATATGAGATCATTTAATAAGTAGTCTATAATGAACAAAAGACACATGGGATGAGCACAATAAGTAATCTTAACTGTCCATTCATGTAATTTTTGAGAACTTAATATACTGTCCTAACAGGATGGGTTTTAATGGTGAAACATGGGAGACTTTCTATGCAAGCACCCTACGGCCAGCTCTCATCCAAACAACCTGGCTGACAAGGAGAAGGAAAACTGGAGCAGAAAAACAAGACTGTGCAGCACTGTAACTAGCTCCAGTTGCTTCCTGTTCTAATAAGTGTCTGGTGAGTATTTAGGCTGCTAAGCCTTTTAGGGGACTTTTCCTTTCTTGATGAAATGGTTGCAAGTCAACCGAGAAAAATTTCAACACTGCAACTGATTTGAAAAGGCGATGCAGATAAGCGGCCTCACCATGGAGAATTCTAACAGACACTAGAGCAGCTGTGAAACAAACACTCAACATTAGCACTGCAGTGTTACCACTCAAAGGTTTCCCATCATTTGTTTTTCTTTATAAAGTAATACCTAAATACTGAAGACTAAGTTTTTAAATTTAGCTCCTAATTTAATATGCAATTACTGCTGCCCTGATGGTGTTTTAATGGCAATATATTTTTATTGGTGACTTCAAATGAACCTCGTCTGATCACCTTAACCCTTCTCTCATCATGCTTTAGTTAATGACTCATTACCTGTAGTCACACCAGGGACATCTGTAAGGCTTTTCTCCAGTATGGACACGCTTATGTCGTGTCAAATGTGATTGCGTTGTGGAAGCGAAGTTACACTCATCACATTTGAATGGTTTCTCTCCTAGAAGGTGACAAGAAGATATGCATTATCAGTTTTCATCAACAGAAAAGGAAGACAAGTCTAAATTTCCGGCAAGTCCCTTGAGACATATTTTAGTCCTTGTATGTACAACCACAAATACAAAATAAATTTCCAAATACAGTGTATTAATTGCAAAATACTAGTCTCACTATAACATATACACATCGGTAGCCAGCTGACTTCCCATGTGGTGTTACACAGCAGCAAAAAGGAGGACAAAGAAGTACACTGAAACAGGGTAACCATGTTACTGGGCCTTATTTCATGAAAATATCATCACCTGGTGACAGGCGTTCATCTCACTCTATACCTTCTGTTGAATTGGGCCCACGCACAGCCCTGAAAGCAACACTGTTGGAGACAGAAGGCAAGAAATCAGTCTGAAGCCTGTATTCAGTGCCTGCTTAGAAAGGAACATCTCCATGAGGAAAGTGTCTGGTTTTTGTCTCTGGTCTTGGATTTTTCATCTCATCCATTAAATAACACACACAAACCAGGACTGAGAGTATGAGCCAGGACTCAGTGCTCCATTCCCCCTCGCTTGCCTCCTATCCTTCTGCCCTTGTGAATCTTTTCTGAACAGTGGGCCAATTTCAGCAGAAGGACTTGAAAGGTTAATGAAGAAAAAAAAAACCAAAAAAACCAAAAAAACCCCAAACCTAAACTAGGAAAATAATATTTTCAGAAGACTAAAATTCAGTCTCTGCTTAATGTGCAACTACACTGAAAATTTCTAGAAAACTACTAATTGAAGAAAGATAAAAATCTCTAGCTTATAAATTATTATGTGAAAAGAGTACTTTGCTTTCCAGTGGAGGGGTCCACCCCTCAGAAGACACTAAGACAAAATCTCATGACAGATACACATACTGTGACTCCTAGCTAAGACATCTGCATCCCATTTTTCCAACTGGTTGCTCCAGAAATAATCTGTGTGGCTTACAGGCACATGTAATTACCATTTAGGGAGGAAACAGGTTTCTTTCTGTATGCAGAAGACAGAAGGCAGCTCCTAACTTAGGTGATCTTGACTGCACTGTGCAAGCCTTCAGGAGTATTTATCCTAAAGACTACATAAGGAATCAACATCCCTAACTTAAGAAGTCTGAATAAAACCGCTAAGGATGGATACCGACCTTGTAGACTGCTCAGAGGTCTAGAATAGGCAGTTTCAAAATTGAACCCTAAGCCTCTCAAGAGTTTTTCAGACTGACAGGAGACACACCACCAGCAGAAGACACGTCACTAGCGAAAGGCCACTCCCCAGCAGCCATGCCTCCAAGCCAGAGTTTTCAAGCCTGCTTAAAGCAGGAAACACTCAAGACTCCCAAAGAGACTTTGCCAGAATTCTGAGAAGAGAGAGAAATCTGCATTTTTCATTCTTGGAGAATGTTGGGTTTTTTTCCCCTCCCAAGGGAAAAAGAAATGCAAGGTCCTCAGGCCTCAAGCCTGTAAGGAAGGACAATGAAGCAGCTTCTGAAAGCTCCATAAAGAGTTGGAATAATTGCTTTTAGCAGCTGCTGGAGAGAACACCAGCTACTATTTTTCACTTATTGTTTCATGGGACAAGGAAAGGTGAAGGGGCAGGACACAATGAGGAAGCCTCTATGCTGGACAAATTGAGACTGCTAGAAAGTACGCCTTTCCCGCCCCAAATGGGGTTTTCTTGTCAGACACTGACTCCCTGCTCTGGAGAAGCTGATTCTCCCAGCAGCTTGAACGGTACTGGCTGCTGCTTCAATTAAACTCTCTGGGAGGCCATAGACTCCCTAGCAACGTAACCTGTTCTTGAACTGAAGATTTCCTGCGCCTGATTTATTTTATCTTCTAGTATTAAAGAAGATAGCAACATTTTCAAGCCTAAGTAGTAAAGCCACAGATATTTTAGATAACATACATACTTATTTTAACTGCTTTCATTTAAAATGCATTAGAAGCCTGTCAACTTGCCCCCTTGTAAAAAAAAGCAGATCTGAAACGAAAGGAGATTTTCAGTTTGCCATTCAGGGGAGGATGGATCAGGTAAAGGGCTGCTGCTGTGCTGGGGCAGGGCCAGTGGGGCTGACAGACAAGCGAGGGCCCATGGAAGCCAGGAGGGCTTGCAAATTCCGTTGTGACCAAAAGAAAAATGATAATCCTTGCCCACTGCTCCAGGAAGTTTCTCCTTAGGAAATCCTTGTGGCTAACTGCTTCTGTCAAGTGGACTATGTGTAAATCTCACCTGACAGAAAATACATCACAGCAGCACCACACAACAAAAGCCAACTAAACTGGGAGGGAAAAAGACAGCCTAGCATGGCCTGTAATTCTTAGCAGCTGCACATGGGAAAAAGTATTTATTTTTATGGAAAATTAACCAGGTTGATAAGTACAGTTGAAAAAAACTAAAAGACGACTAGTTTTTTCTTCAGGTTGTGGGGTGTTGAAGAGTATATTAGCTGTAGCAGCAGTACTTCTATTAATTTGTTTATTTATTTAAGTTTTCCACAGACCTACTCATTGAAGTATTTTTTGTCTTCCTTATCTTTGGGCCAGAACGCTCTTTATCAACCTTCGTGTCCCAATTTTTCTTCTCCGCCCTTCCTGCCCCCAGACATTTCAAGCAATAAACTTGTTCTTATTTTAATACGGGCTGCCATTAAATATTTTGGGAGGATTCTCCCTCACCCCCAGTCAAGGATCTAATTCATACAAAAATAAAATAACTCAAATCAAAAAAACAATATTGACAGTATTTTTTTTAAAAAACACTATGTAATAACTATAAAATAGTGTATCCAAAACTGTGTAAGGTCAAAGTCTATGTATTTAAAGAATAAAGGAAAAAAAACCAAACCAAGCCCCCCCCCCCCCTTTACCATTACAGAAGACTTGTCTGTGCCTCTTCATCTCTAACTTTATCAATAACAAATCCCCCAAAAAGAAGTATAGGTGCCCCGAAATGCCCCAATGATCAACAAGCTCTGTGGAGGAAAAAAAGGAAGGACCCACGTTCCAAGATCAAGGACCCGCTATCTTTGGGCTTTTTTATTTTGCTTTTAACACAAGCACTTTCAAAAAGCTATGTTTACTAACCGCAGGATCACAAAAGAAGAAACGGTTTTGCTTTTTTGACAATACTGCAAGCAACTTCTGAAGTGCACCAGTTGTTTAAGTCGCCTGACATGGAAAATTTTAGCTCTAACAATCAAAGTTTGGGAAAGCAACTGATAAAAGGCTCAGATCACGGGAAGCACCAGTCTGTACAAAAGCAGTTATTAAGCCTGCTGCTAACCAGGTAGCCTCATCAGCTCTACCCGTTCTGCTCTTCTTAAACTATTGCAACTAAGGCTTTCTTTTTCTCTTGCCTCTCTAAATTCTGCACTGACTTCTTTTAGCATCTATCTTAGCTTTTGGTTTTGGTTGTTGTTTGTTTTTTGGTTTTTTTTTTCACAAATTACAGCTTTCTTTTTCTTTGCTTTTTCCTATTTTCTCTTATTTCACCTCTTTTGAGTTCTCTGTCTTTGATGATGAGCTTTTTAGGACACAGAGCATACCTTACTGCAATCATAAATTTCTCTGTGCAGTTATGTACTTAACGTGTACTTTTTAAAGGAAAAATGAAATAACACAATAACAAAACCTATAAATCTTGGTGATAGGTGTTGATCTTGTGGATGGCAAAGTGAAATTTTTATTTATAATCATGACTGTCCAGACAATTTCTTCTTATACATTATATACAGCATTTATATGAACATGCTACTGAGGATCCAGCTTTCACATAAACGAAGGAAAAAATAAAAATCAAATGATACTTTCAATTTGCAAGTCTTGAGCAACTAATCAGAATCTTAGTAAGATGAAAGAAATCTTATCCCAGTTGTCTCAACAGGAAACTATTGCTTTTAGTCCTATTTGTCTTTCACATGATGTGTTGAGCAGCACAGAAAGAATTCTATAGGTTTCATTTAACCTAAGGAATGAGTAGACCACAAAACGCAGCCATCTGCTTACAAGTTACAGGATTTTTTCTTCTTATTTCCAACTATTTCTAGTGTTTGCTAAGGCTGTTCCCTGGAGAGCAACTTACAGGCTTGCTAACAAAGCCTGAAGTATATGAAAGTAAATTCTGTTTGCTTTTAGACTGGCCAACTTTTTTGCATATAAGACATATAAAAATAAGTACATTCTTGCTTTCTTATGAGAAACCCTGTAGATGCCATAGGGTTGCTCCTCTCTAGCAGAAAATGATTGACATTTGTACGCCCAGAAACGTGAGGAAAACTGTTCCACTAGACAATTTCCCTCAGGTAGAGAGAAAGTTTTAAGATACCCAGGTTTTTGGTGTAATTTCTGGCCAAAGGTTTGCTATAATCAAGTTCCACACTGCTGCAAATGTTGGCATAAATGAAAAAGGAAAAACAACACAGATCCTCTTCAAATTTCACCTCTCCTCTTGCTGAAAAGAGCATTAAGTCTTCTTAACAGTGCTACATTTTCTGTGGTATTCAACATTATAATTTTTTTAAGCTGTGGTGGGGAAGTTGAAAGGAAGAGGCTACATTATATATTAAATTCAATGCCGAGTAATGTAACTACACATTAAAGTCAAAGAGCAGTTCACATGAGAAATAGAAACACAAAGTGAGGCACTCATCTGGATAAAAACACATATATTATTAAATTTTCTTTCTTTATTACATTGACCTATAAATGTCTTGAGAAGCACAAGACTGAAATGAGTGAGCGGAAGCAATCATACTAACAGTGATCTGTATGATATAAGCTACCATCTTCAAAAATTCATGAAAATATTTGAACAAAGACACAATCTTCTTAAACTGTTCCATAGGTTCAGGGTGACTGTCATAGAACTGCTGTGCACAGTAAGTGTATTTACCCTGTAACGCTCTACTACTGTAACGTACTTCTATGATCCCCAGATAGATTCCACTACAACTAACACGTGAGAAGCAAATGCAGACTGCCATTGTGTAGAAGATGAGGATGGGGTATTTGCAATTTGCAGGAGTACTAACCAACATTAAAAAAGGAACTCCATACAAGAGAACGCAGGCTGTGACTGATCAGCACTATTGGACTGAGCCAGCTACTGCGGCACGAAATGGAAGTTTACTGGGAAACATGTAGAAGAAGGGAAAACTAGAGTGATACCAAGAGGCAGACAAACAAAGGAGGAGAGCAGAACAATAACAAGAAGAACATAAAAAAAAAGACATTTTAAAATTAAGAATTAAGTGGTTTCATGTTTTCATTTCAAGCCAGAAATATTTACCCTTGCTTGTTTTTTTCTCTCTTGTGCAATTTCCTAGTTGATTATGATTAAGGCAAAATATTTAAATTATGTGATATTATATTTTGTTTTTGCGTGTGTGTGTGTGTGCATGTTTTTGGTGGCTAATTTAGAGGTTATTTACTCTTTTTTGTTATAAAATTCAGATAATCACTTAAATTCTTTGTGGAATTCAACTAATGCTAAATTCAGCCAACACTAACATTTGCATCATTATTTATCTCCCTATCTTCAGGCAGATTTTCTTACTGGGACAAAATATGAATCAAAACAAATTATTTCAGGATGAGTCAAAAGATGAAATTTCTTTCTCCCAGTCATGTTGAGGCACCAGAACTATGGCATAGACATTCTTGCAGCACTGCAAGCTGTCCCTTATTTACCACATAGCGCCAGCTGATATTGCAAGTAGTCTAAGTTTAAGACAGTTTCTGCTCACAGTCAAGGCAGCCACAAGTGTCTACTGTAAAGCATTCAACAGAGACAGAGATGTAAGTATTCTTTACAGTGTGATAACATTCTGTTCGAACTCTGGACCACTCTTGAAGTTGCCATCGCTTCAATTCACAACATAGAAGATCAGGCCACTGATATTTACGTAGCCAGTGAAGACTTGCAGAATTTCATGGATTGATTCTTGCAGAATAGGACAGGGAAGAGGATGCATTCAGATCATAATGCTAGAAAATTTTACCAGGACAAAAATCAGCCAAAGACTTAGCTTATTCTGTGTTCAAAGTGTGCGCTTCTCATAGAATCAGGTCAGTCATTAAGAACATAACATATTTAACACAGAATAAAAACACCAACTGATGAAACACCAGGTATCTCTTGATAGGTCAGATTATTTTTTTCTACTTCCCAGTTCTACTTTGCAGTTGAGAAAGCCTATATCAAGGATCTGTATGGAGATGCATCATGTTTGCAAATAAATTAAATACAAACATTTTTCAAGTCTTAAAACGAATGGCTTTTTCTTTCAGTTTAACATTCCTGTGTTTCTTTTCATTTAAAACCCAAACTCACATCTTCCAGGGATAACATCCTGTTTACCAAATTAGTCCCTATAGTTTGCTCCACAAGCGACCAAGGGCCAGATTCTGCCAGCCTTATTCACACCGAGTTATACTTTATGCTCCCTGTCATATTTCCAAAGAAAATGCATCTTTCACAAGATAAAGGTATGTCTCCAGGTACATAAAAATAATCTCATCTAAAAAGGGAGGAACAGACTAAGAAATAACCAGAATTAAGAGCATTAAAAGTCTAAGTGGCGGGTCCTACAGCCAGTCCTCTCTTCTGTCAAATATCTATCAGCAGCTGAACATTTCTCTGGAGTGTCAGGACACCTCAGGCCTTGAGGCTGGGACGAGAGGAGGCTTGTTAAGCTGGTTAAGACTCCTCAACTACATGTGAGGATTTGCTCATTTGCCCTTGAATCAAGGGTCTCTGACAGGTGATAGAAGTAAATCTTGGATTGGAAGATGTTCTGTGTCAGCTCCCTAGACAGCTTGGATTACAGTAGGGAATTATTTAAGCCATTTAGACTATTTTTGATACCTATCCCTTTCAAATCTGATCATAATTTGCCTTGGCATTCTGCTCTGGGAAAATTGTGCCAACTGGGGACACAGAAGAAAAAATACAGGTACAAAGAGGAGTGCATGCGGCTAAAGACTGAGATAAAGTTGTGCACCGGATGAAAATACAAGGGAACCCATCTAAGTGCAACAAAGCAGGCAAAGGTGGATTGTGTCATTCTCCTTGAAACAAATAGAAGCTACAGATAATTTTTCTGCTAAAGAATCATCTCTGATTGTTTGTGCCACAGAGGCAGATAAATGCCAAAAAGATAGATCCCTCTGCCTCTGAGATACTGTCCTGTATAGTATAAAGTTAATAGCAAAGTAATAACGAGCCTCCTGTCCTGACATAAAATATAAAGTTATGCCTGCTGGATGCAAGCTTCATGATCTATAACCTGTGAATCCCTGTGATCATAGCACAAAAGTCTCTACCATACTGGCAAAAGAAGGGCAAAATGCCATCGAAAACCTGGACAGCTTTTCACCAGGAACATACCCTATTTTCAGCCTAATTTTGCACATAAACCAGGAAATAAAATATTTTTTCTGTCAGCTTGTGGCCTAATGATACGAAAAATATAAATATAAAATGGATAATAAGGGCTTACATTTCTGAGAAACCAGATCTGCACTCACATAATAGGTAAAGACAAGAAGGGTAAAGACAAGAATATGCATTTCTTCCACTTTTCCATTCTGAAATGATTGTTTACCATTTGTGAGGCCACACTGACTATAAGTCCTACACATATGCATGATCCCAGTGTGCCGTATGGCAGGCCAACAAGACACAAAAGGTAGTTCCCATCCTATTGATAACAATGTTTTCTTTTCATTCTTAGCCCACATTTGGTAAACTTCAGCCAACACGTGAAAATTCTTCAAAGCACCAGAAAAATGGAAACCGCTAGTTGCAACTGAGGCATACAACTTCCATTCCAGTAGTTGCAATTGCTGCTGGTATCATTCAGACAGTGTAATACTAAGAGAACTTAGTATATTTACTAAACATCTTTTCTTGGACACTAAAAATACAAACTTCCCCCCACTGACTGTGGCAGTACCCTCACACAAACGTACGTTCCTTGTCATCAGAAGAAGAATTCTGGAAGTACGATTACTAGTTAGACTTGCAAGCAAAATTTGGCCCTGCATATTTTTTTAGAGATTATCTGTTTCAAGACATTGCCTGGCCGGCACTGAGAACCCCACCTTTTTGAAAGCACTCTCCTCCAAATACGGTTGCCTTAATAAACAGAAAACAGGGTGGAAAGAATGGCTTCAGGCTCTCAAGAAAGAGAGTAGCTGCTCTCCAGGAAATTACGCACTTAGATGGTGTATGTCCTGAATCAAGATTAGTTTATTCAGGGACATAATAAAATCTCCCACTGAGATTCCTTTACAAAATCCATGGAAAATTCATGATGTCACAACTACAGCTTCTCATTTGTTAGCCATTTCTTTCCACTGTACATTAGACAATGGTCACTTAACTCACACAGCAATTCCTGATGATATTAGATTATCCTCATTCTAGTCAGTAAAACAAAAACTACAGTAGCTTAAGCAGCAACACTCCTGCGTCTGTTTGAACAAAATCTATTCAAATAATCAAACACTTACAAGGAACTACTAAAAATCACAATTAAGGTAAAAACGTATTAATAAATGTTTAATACTTACACTTTTTCTGGTCTTCTGAAACTAAGAACCAATTTAATTTTATCTGATATTAAATTTTTATAACCAGGTGGTAGGAAAGCTTTACTAATTCTGGGAGAGAAATCTTGCTTTACATGCTAACCATGTGGTAACTCTTAAAGTTGCACCTATTAATTACAAACTATCTTAAAATTACAAAAGGGCAACTGAAACAACACTAGCTTTCAACTATGTCTCAGTCCAAAATAATGGATTAATCTATATGTAGTCTCTAATTTTCACCCAGGGACATTCTAGCAGACTCTTGCAAAATCTTCACAGTAGGTAATCTATTTGGGCCTTGGAAAAAAAAATAGTAGGCTTAGCATTCATTTAAAGAAGAAAGCCAGTCTTTACAATTCTACTTCCTTCAGAAAAAACAGCAAAAATACCCCCTCCCCACCCCCCGCAGGCAATTATTCAAACTCCCAGCTAATAGATTTGATGCAAATCTTGGGCATACCGATTTTACAAAAACAAGAAAAAGCAAAGTAACAATGAGCCGATGTATTATTTGTGCTGTAACGTTCTATTTGACTTGCGTTACTCCCCAGTGCAGAGGGACTCCCTTGCTGGAGAAAATATAGCAAAGAGTAAAGGCAGCTTTACTGACCTGTGTGCTGCCGCCGATGCTTGGTGAGGGCATGACGCGTCCCGCCGGCAAAGCCACAAAGGTCACAGAGGAACGACTTCTCGCCTGTTGCAACAATAAACAGATGAGGGACTGCGGAGGTCACAGATCATTAAAACATATCTATCAAGGCTTTCAGGGTTACTAATTCCTCCAATCAAATGTTTCCATGTAAATATGTCAAATGGGAATGAAATTACCACTGCGGTTTATTGACTGTGATAAAATCTGAAAAGCACCACTGAACATAATTACATACTTGTCAGACCCATAAAAATTAGCTTTATTATCAATGGAATGGTTTTGTACAACTTCATTTCTGTTAGATGTCTTCCAGATGGGGCTGCTTTATGCACTTGAACAGTTTTTATGCATATCCTGATTTTTTACAATTCCCATACATCTGGCCTTTCTGTGCTGAGTAAAGATTGCCTGGAAAAAAAGTTAATATACTGTATATATGATTCTGCTTAAATAAAATATATTGAATTTACTAACAAATTAACGGTACTGAGAAATTTTCAACAGACTAGATCACAGTCATCTTTAGTTACCTTCTATTTATTAATAAGTATTAAATTATTTTCTTGAATATACAGAGGAGCCCAGGCAACAATAAAAGCCACGTTATTCAGTACCAGTGGCAATTCAGCACTGTTTATGTTTCTAAAGTTTTAATGACATAAAGAAAACAGGTCTGGGGATTGCTACTGAAATTGCAGCAGAACTTGTATTGTTCGTCTTCAAATGATAATTCTTCTTTCCAAACCTCTGGACCAATTTGAGAGATTTTGGCAAGCTCAATACTCATTAAAAGTGCGTAAATGCTCTCTTTTTAGTATTTTTTTTAATAGAAGCTAGGATTTTGCCTTGTTGTCTATAAATACAGTCTATCATTTCACAGCAATATTTTTACTCAGTATGTACTAACATGCACAGCAATCTCAGCCCATTAAGGCCACATGGAAGGTCATTACGAATTAATAACACTAACCTCAGATATAGACTCGATAACCTCAGATATGACCGAAATTTTAAAAATATTTTTTTAAAAAAGAATCGTATTAGTCGTTTAGAGCCAAATTGTCTCCTTTTGCAGTAACATAGCGGAGAGGGGGCTGGTGGGGCAATGATGCTGAATTCATTGAAACTAACAGTCTCCTTCAAATTCTTCCCCGTGGGGAAGGAAATTTAGTTTCTACAAAAGACGGCTGGGTTAAGAGGTCGGGAGGCAAATTACCAAGTCCTCCTGTGAAGACAGAGGGATGGAAACCTCCACGTTGTTTATTTCCACACAACCAGACACGCTAATACATGGACTTTCTGAAAAAGCACAGTGCTTCAGTTAACTTTGGATGCCATTAATACAAGTAAGAGGCCATCTTGTGAGTGGGAGCTCCCCGGAGAGCACCACAGAGACCAGCTGCCCTCTCCCAGCCACTACCTCGATGGTGGCCCTTGGGGGACTCCAGCTCCCACCCCAGTTGCCGCAGTGCAGGAATCCCTCGGCCCGGGGCTACAAGGAGGAAAGCAATTCCTTCAAAGTTTCCAAGGCAGCCTGAACTCTGCCACTAAAATGGGATCATAAAAATGCTGATCAACCTCCACCAGGTAGCTAGGCTATGAAATGCAATCGGCAGATATTAATCTCTATTTCAGAATAAAGCAAATGGTGTATTGTTATTTTCTGCACCCAAATCTGGTCATGAAAGGCAGACTGAAATTTTACAGGATTTTGGGCTTTTTTTGAAATTTGGTCCATCGATGCAAGTATCCCAAGACAGTATCTAAGGTGCGAAATAATTTCAGTACCTCCTTTTAGGTGTCAGTTCTAGCCATCTCTGATTACAATTGAATTTAAAAAAAAAACCAAAACAGAAAAAGCAGAATGTAAACCCATCCTAACTATCACATGAAGAACGCATATGTGCTAAATGATGTAACAAAGTCTGAATTTTACTGCAAAATGTTTGTCAGTAATACTATTGCTGTGGTTATACATTATTGTTACACAAAGATTTCCACATAATCTCTTTCCTTTGTTTTGGGGGTTTTTTTTGATTGTTTGTTTGTTTGTTTTTTATCAGGATCTTCAGCATGTAGCACTTCAATTCATCAAAATATCAAAGAAAAGGAATAGTAAGACTATACAAAATGCTTAATTATAATTAAATATTAATTAATTAATTTTAAGTATGAATCTTTCTAACTAGCTGTAATGCCTGACACCCCAGCATAAAATTCACACTTTAAAGTTAAATGTTGTTCCGTGCCTCCCAAGAAATTGCTTATCATCTATATATTGTCATAAATTAGCTCATGTTGTGTTTAACATCTAGGAGCCGACTTCAGTATGGCCTGCAGCTTCATACGCTAATGGGGATACAGAGTACCCATAGCATCTTTGCAAGCTTACGGATTTACTGGGTAGTTTATATTTGGGCCTTTGGAACAGCTTTTTGAGCCACAGAGAAATGATTCAAAACAAACCAGCAGCTTTAAAATAGGGAAATTGATCCAACCTATAAAATGATTTTCCAGTTAAATATTCCACCCTCCTCTAGGTCAGATCTGGGAGCTCTCACACAGGCAGGGCTCTTGCAGGAGTCAGTGAGGCTTTGGATCTTAAAAGACGAGACTGGAGGAGATCTGGCCACTGCTTCTTAAGCTCAGGAAAGGTGGTGATGCATTTAGTTTTCTGCCACATTCATTTTCAGGCATATTAATGAATTAATTACCTTATTTGTGTATGTATGCACACACACACAAAGAAAACTTCATCACCTGTGACTTTAAGTTCAACTGCACAGTATTTTTTAGCCCTGAAGTTTGATGTGGGTTGAATCTCTCACATTTAGACATAATATTTCATTTGATGTTATGGGCATGTATTGATACATAGATGTATTTTACATTCTTCTGGATATGTTTAACAATTTTATCATTCCAACTTCAGAATTTGCGACTTTTTAACTTTTAGGAAAATGTAAAGGCAATATTTCACTTGCTGTACAGGGGGCTGGTCTAACTTGCCATGTTTATATGATAGCAGAAATGCAATGGAAAATGGTCCTTTTCTTAACAACTTGAATTAGTTTCAAGTGTGCCATTTTGCATTCAAATGTAGAAAGACACGGAAACCAATCCTTTATTTTCTATTAGAAAACAGCCACTGTCCCCTATCTCTCATTATGGTGCAGACTACAAGACCTAACAACAAAAATCCATATTATTGATCTAGCCAAGTCTCCACAATTATTCTTTAGAAGGAAACGCCGACGATAAATTACATCTGCACTGGCTTTTCATCTGCTGTTCGATATAAGTGATCTCTCAGGGCAGGCTGGAGACCTTAAATCGTCAACACCCTTGT
>VFFE01007108.1:51390-58890 GCA_008921705.1 Burhinus oedicnemus | reverse complement strand
TCTAATATATGCCATGTTAAACTCACATTTCTGGCTGAAAGCATATGCCACAGTTCATCAGCTCTTCTGTCCCTACGTTATATGCCCTCTCTCCCTTCACTTACCTTTTCCTGATGCTATGTCATCTTTCTCTCAAAGTCTTCCACCTTAGCGCCCATTTTTGCCATCTTCCTTGCTGCTACTTAAAACCTCCTACACAGAAACACAGCTTCCTGTCCTTACTCTTAACTCGTAATGTTCATATTGACAAATTTGTAGTCAATCATCAAGGGTATCTCAAAGTGTAAGAAAAATTAAATTTCACTCAAAAATACACTGCATGCATAAAATTAGCACATATGGAGCCTATGTGTTCCTTCCTCTTCATGAGCCAATATATTTTCCAAGTATGGTTACACAGAAACTGAGTACAATTGATGTTTTCCAATTTCACAATTTCTGCATTGGAAACCACGTAGATCTTGGGTCCTGAAATCTGATGGAAAGCTGCATTTTCAGGACCTGAATAATTCAAAATTTTGGGGGGGGAGGGATGGGTTGGGAAGAGGTTTTAAAAATTTCATAGTAGTTTTTCAGCATTGAATCCAGACGCTTATTAATTCAAATATTACTATACAAAGTCTACGCAGAAGATATTGATGATATAATTATACTGATTTCATCACATCTTCCTAATAAGCATCTACCAGAAACACAAGCTTCCTAAATGATAGGTATAGAAAGGAAATATTCTTGCCATCAATAGTCTTGCAAGTATTTAAGAAGACTGGTATGGCAGTAGGATGTAAAGCTGCGCAACGTATCTAAAAGCAACACTGAACTGTGTACTATTTCTGCAGATTACCAAAACTGGATTACGACCTTAAGTGGTAACCTCAAACCCACAACTGAATACACTTCTCTAAGTTCTTGAAGTTTGCATGATTTATCTGGTTTTATTCTGGTGGCTCACAACCTGCTGTTGAAATACATGTATAAATTTTAAAATTAAATTCCACCACTAAACTATACCTGTTGTTAAGCATTTATAAATAAATAAACAAATAATTGAGTGCCAATAAGTACCAAGCAAAGGGCAGTTTGAAACATGCAGTTTTCCTCAGAAGGGGACACTTGCATGGAAGAATTGCATACTCATGCCTTAGAAACAATTGCACCTCGGAAAACTGAGCACTGTAAGAGGTGATGCATCACACTCGTGCAAAAAGCAAACCAACAAAAAAGTACGGTACATTCAACCCACTCATTCAAATGAGTCTGAAAACTTGACTACATCACACTCTGAAAAATCTCTCAAAAACGGCAACGAGGGGTTCTGTGCTTATCGGCACTCACATTTCTTCAGCTCTGAGGGAAAAAAGTGTTTTCACAACTGCAGCCGCCTCAACTCTCAGTCTTAAAATAGGATGGCTTTGTCTGACTTGTGCAGCAGCAACAGGTTGCACGCATCAATTTCTGACCTTTGCTTCAGCTTTGAATTATCACCAATTTCAAATTTACCTGTCCTAACACACTGGGCTGAACGCCTTGTGTCACAGAAGTAACAAAATTGGCCCGTTGCCTTCAGTGCAGCAGCACAGCAGAGGAAAATGTAGGCCTGTAGCTACAGGTTGGTTAACGATTCCACTAGTGATATACAAGCTGGAAAAGCACGCGTTCTTCAGTCTCTCTTCTGACTCTGCAGTAGGTTTTGAGGTGAAATGTAGTCAAATTTAGTCTTGTTGCTTTCCCAAGGATTTACGCCTCTGAAAATAGTCAGTTATTCTGTTGAGGTGGCAGCTACTATTTTTACATCATTGCTTTTCAGAATAGAAGCACACTTTACATTTGTATCTTCCAAATTAAAAACATTTTAAAGCATAATCAAGTATAAAAGAAGTAGGACTAAAGGTTACTTTATGTGAGGAAAACAGCCTTACGAGCCAGCTGAAAGACATGATGCAACCACCAGACACAGCCTCATGATTCCCATTGTATTCATTAAGGCATAATGGAAAGTTTTAAATTTATCAGCTTCCACAGTGTTATAATATTCTGTCAATTTTGTAACATTAATCTTGCTGCAGAGCTTTTTATAACATAGAATCACTTAAAATAGTGTCACAGCCTACTGTTTAATGCACATAAAGGTATGTTTCATTAACACTGTGAGTTTTTACTAGGACAAATATATAATGTAGAAAAAACTGAACATCTGTATATAATAGTGGTGATTCAAAAGCTTTTATACCAATAAAACTTAGAGTTTCATTTGAACACTTTCTTTCTTTACCTAGAGGATTCTAGAACATAGCACTGGAACAGAAACTGGATTAACACAATCTGATGGAATAGTGCTATAAAATGGGCAAATTTTTTTTGCAGTTCCATTACCTTTATCAGTTGTTCTCCATCATAAATTTCTCAGTTGTGACTACAGTGCATGTGACTTAATGTTTTCACCTACGAAAAGCTTGGTCTGTCCTAAAACTTTTCTGGATAAATTTATCCACATTCTGGAAAATCTCATAGATTTATACTAGATTCTGCGGGGGGGGGGGAGGAGGGGGGAATTATGGAATATTTTGAATTTTGTAGAAGAAAATAAATCACTTGACCAAATGCTCTTCAGAGTATTTTACCTAAGCACAAGTAGCTCATGGCATTCAGGTAGAGGCAGAACAGACGGAAAAAATAGAACTGTAACTCAGTCTATAAATTAGATTGAATGGGACTCATCCACATGTTTGTAAATATAGGTCTTTAATTTTTAAGAGTCACATACACTGTACTGGATTTTTGAAGATCAGATTCAAACCACTAGGATCTTCATGACTGCAAACATAGGTTCTGCTATCAAATGTCTGCCCATTTTTAAGGAAAGAGAGATGCAACTACCTTGAGATACCATGTATGTTCCAAAGGTTACATCAAGATTTCATTTACATCCTCAGGACATCTCCAAAGATGGATACAGTTAAAGAAAAACTTGTCTTTATACATGCCTTGTTATTTCAATTTTAATTGACCTGTCTTCAAGGATATTAGAACTTTCCTTCAATATCTTTTGAAAATAGAAGGGAAATCAAAGTAAACAAATATTAGAACTCATAACTATTGGCACCTTAATACCAGTGGTTGTTTCCTGTTTCACAAAGAGAAAATGGTTCCTACATTTTAACAATGCTTTTGATATTTGCTGTCAATCATTATTTTATTTGTTTAATTTACTTTAGAAATCTGGCAGCTTTCCACCATAACACTAGTAGCACAGAATAGCAACACTGACAGTGACTTGTATCATTAGAACAAATCCCGATAGCCAATACAATCAACTTACGGTCTGGCGGATGACTGAAAAGCAATGGTACGTATTAATTTTGAGCTAAATGTTATTATCCTCTCTCAGACAGAACACCCACTCATGTAAGACCTGACCCGTTATTCTAACGCATATTTGCAGGAGCAGACTGTTAAGAGCAAGCTTTGCTGTATATGAAGCTAATAGTTTAAGTCTTGAGCAGAGTTTTCCCATGAAAAGTTTCCTCCTCAGGATGGACATCTAACTAGGTGTAAGAGTCAAACTAGATTGTAGTCTAATCAAATAAAATATTTGAAAAAAAAAAACCAAAACCCAAAACCAAAACTCTACCAGACCTGAGCAAACAAATAATTATCTTTCTTTCAGACTTCTGACTACCCCTATCTTGAAGTGCATATAATTTTAAAAAGCAAATAAAACTCATATCTGTATATTCATCCAGTGCTGGAGAAAATCAGCATTTCATTGCACATTTGCAATCACCTACTTTGGTAGTTCTCACATTTCTTATTTTCCTACCACGCTAAAGTCTTCTATCCTTTGCATTCTATCTTTCTAGCCAAAAAACCCAACACATAATGGCTAGAAACAAGCAGACACCGACTCTTACTCTGATCCACAATTAATTTCCAACTTAATTAAAATCTTTATTAAAAATATATTTTTTAAGAACTCTAGAGGTCTTTCAAAAGTGATGAAAACTACTCTTTTGCTAACAAAATAAAGGAAACACAATGAGTTTAATTTAGGTCACAGTGACACCAGAGAGGCTTATTTATTGCCAGCTTTGTTGCATCCAACAAAGCTTTAATCTGTGACATGCTGTAGCTTGTAAAACAGCAAAGTGGTATGGTATCAGAGAAACTACACCATGCCATACCTTTCTAAAAACGTCTGGTGTCAAGCACATTACACTCAGGAACATCATCAAGAAGAAAGAGAAGGGATTTTTTGGGGGTTGTTTTTTGTGTTTTCAGTTTGCATTTACAGCTGAAAACAGCCTTTGAAAATTCCTATAAAGACTTCACATACTGAAAGACAGCTGTTTTTATGTAGTTGGAGATGAAGAGAGTACAAGTTTTTATGAAGCTGAAAATCAGGGCAGACCTTAGGTTTTACAAAGGAAAAGGGTGAGAAACATGGCTTGCTTCCATGAACTGCAGAGCTCATCCAGCATCAGACAGATACATCTCAGTAGGACAGAAGGGTGGGAAAATTGGAAGATTTCAGCATGTACTGGACAAGAATTATTTTGCTTGTTCAAGTCAAGGTTTCATTAGGTATTATGGGAAACGATGGAGTGCAGTGGCTAAGTCCACTGTGGACTTTAGGTACCAAAACCCCCTCCAAATCCAGTCACATTTGGTTGACCTCCTGCTACTCCAAGTCTTTTGGGAGCACCTTGGGAAGTGCGAAGCCATTGCAGATCGATCAACAGAGCCTGGAGAACTGCAGTGGCCCAATGGACGTGTGGCTGCTGAGAATGTGACTTGAGAGTAAGGCTTTAACAACTGTTATGCCTGCCTGAAAAGAAGGTTCCTCTTAATTTTAACCAAATGCATATTGAAAAGTATATGTATTTGTAGTTCAGCTGCTTCTTAATTACACTTAACATATGCTACCGTGCTTCAGACTTCTTAAAATATCAGACTTACTCAAATTTACATGCCGGCGATAGTTTGTATCTAGAGGTTAATTTAACCTGCTTTCAGCTACCAATGCGAAAAGTGACAATGCTTGTGAGAAGCCCAGATTTCCCTGTTTGTAAACCTCCCCAGCATGGTCTAATTCTAATAGGGAGTCATTTACAGTATAACCCTTTGCTGCAATGCTGATAAATAGACAAATAAAGACTTTGATTTTGACCACTGCACTTTAAAGATATTTTCTAAAAAAATAGATAATTCCACTGGTATCACAACTAATAAAAATTAGTTTACTATGGATGCATGGTTAGGGTATTTCTTTAAATTAAGAAGAAATGAGATAAGACTTCCTTAGAGCTAGAATAGAAGATATCTAAATACAGAGGGGTGCAGAATCCCTCTATGTTTTGTGTGGGTTTCTTGCGTTTTTTTGCTTTTAAATCAAACTGCTCAGTCAAATAAGTATTTTATAGGAAAAAAAGATAAAAAATTATAATTTTTTTAAAAATCAGCTTTTATTCAATTAGTGGGTTTTTTAAAAAATATTTGCTGTTTTTAATTTACTTTCACATTAAATCATATTGAATAAAATAAACCTGTCATTTATAACAAAATTCAGAAAGAAAACCAGAAAATCCCCTAAAGGAAAAATAAGACTATATGCTGAAAATAAAACATCACAGACTTGATAAAAATTTAAAGCCAGAAAAAATGGTAATATGCCTTTCATTTCATGTCTGCAGTTGATAATTTACTAGAAATTGGTTTTTACAAAGTTACTTATTTTGGTATTGTATTCAGACAAGTATCTGTACAGTCTTATAAGAGAATGACTGCTGGTTTGTGATTTTAATAGGTTCTCAGAATAAGAGTCCACAGTTGTCACAGCAGAGCAATACCAACTTACAGTATGATTTTACTGACATCAGTAAAACATCAGGCAAACTCAGTTTGACTCAAATCAGCTATAAGCACTATTTTTTTTCTAAACCTAATATTATTATAATGCAATTTTTCATTATTAGTCCAATTCAACTTGTATGGAAGTCAACGAGATTATACTGAGTTCTATAAGTATTAGATCAGGCTCTACGATGATGCTGCAGCTACAACAAAATGAGCCGTGTCAAAAGGACTAAGATAAAGTACATCATGCTTATATTGTTAAGAAATTATTAGTTTATTAAAAACTGACTCTCCAAATTCTCATTTACTTTTCATCTGTTTGTTTATTGTATCTCAGCTGGTATAATCAAAATAACTGTTCATTTTCATTTTACATGAGCTGTTTCAGTCCCTTTCATTTTCATGTTTTTGTCCACTGGCATAATATTGACAACAGTTTGCCAATGTTAATGGAAGATGTTTAAACTCAAGTAAAATATATGCCTTAAGATGTTGCGTATGTTACAGCAAGGGGAAGACTGATACTGACCTTAAAAGATTTTATAGTACTTATACAAAATTTCCAGTTTAGGCATTGGTCAACTGATCAAGACCTCTCTGAAACTTGGTTTTGCAAGATTTTCTTTTGATTTCCTTGTGATTTAGGCAAAATATCATAGCCCTCGGTTGGCAGAAAATGCTGAATTAGGTTGACTTAATATTATTTGTGATAATAGTGGAACCACAGTACAGCAAGAGATGATAAGACCGATATAATTGTTTTAATTTAACAGGCAAAATGTTGCACATGTGGAGTAGAAGAATTGAGAGCAAAGAGGAATATTATATGTCTGAGAAAATAATGAAAATCCAGCTAAAATTCATGGTCTTTTTAATATCACACATTTTGCTAAAATGCCAAGTGATTTTCAGAGTGCTGTGGTGAGTCTTATATCATATATATTCTGTCTACTGTAAAAACTGCACATTCAAAAATAATTAAAGCCAATATGCCTAAACTACAACATACAAACTGATGTACAATCTCATTAAAAATATACTGAGATTTCTGTAGAAAGCATCCCAGGATTCAACAGGAAAAATGTCTATTTGGGAGTATTATATAGTATTTATCACTATTTTAATGTAATGTTTATCACTAATGTGCCAGCAGAAGCTTTCTTCTCAGAAGGCTAACTCTTTGAAATTAAACAAAAATTAGCACATGGAAAGTGCTTAATTGTTGTTCTCTTCCTATTTTTAAGTGGAGGAGGTACATAACATTACCAAGATATGCATGTATTCTTAATTAAGATAGTATAATTTGAGGTTGTGATTCCTAAGCCAATTTACTGTTTCAAAATGCAGTTCTCCTTCTAAATATAAACACAAGAGGATCACAGTACTGTTGCACAAATCATTATGCTTTTAACAGCTGTTCATTTATGGTCTCTATCATTTTAGAAACAATAGGAACGTGAACAATTGACTTTATGCACAGAAACGTATTCTTCTGCCAGGTATGTTCCCCTAATCGGTCATGTTTCTGTTATGTCTTAACTTCTTGTGACCTGGAGATTAATTTTCTTAAGATGCTTCCAATGAATTCTAAAGAAGTTTCATTATTATTTTTAAATAATTGGCACTAACTACTTAAAAAAAAAAAAA
>VFFE01007108.1:10624-51184 GCA_008921705.1 Burhinus oedicnemus | reverse complement strand
GTCCCCCTGCCCCACCCCCCCCCCGCCCCCAGAAAACAAAACCAGAAAAAAAAAATCTAAATAAATAAATAAATAAATACCACTATTCATCAAGGATGCCTACTGCTTCAGAGTACAAGCTCTAAACTGAGCCACACAGACTTGTGGAATGCTCCTACGCAACAGAAATTAAAGAAAAGGCGTATTCCAAGAAGTTGCTTCCCTTTAAATAACTTGCTGCCTTCATATGTTATTTCAAACAAATGAACTGGCATGCTAGTTTGTCTTTCCTGGATATCAGGCATTATAAAAGCACGAGATAACTACATTTGCTCTGATATGAGACTTTCCCTCTCAGTTATCTCTTTGCAGCCTCAATGGGAGTATTGCTGGAAGAAGCAAGCTACCGTCGTTGTAAAGCGCTGACTTATCAATACTTCGAAAAAACCAGCAGGATTATTACCATCTCAATCAGTTATATGATTGTGAATTTTACACTCGGAATATGAAGCACTGGTTTCTACTTGAGTTCAGCTTCATAGACAGCTACTTATCTCTAATTACAAACCACGCTGATTTTAATAACAGCATTATTTGTCTGAAGTGAAGAACATAAATGCAAGCACATGTGTTTGGCCTCCATTTGGTCACTAATTTGTTGCAGTTGAAATATGAAAAAAACCAAGTAATATTAAATCTGATTGACTGCCATGCGCTGATTTTAGTGTGCAGTAGGGCAACAATGCTGCAAGTCCTTAGCTACAAGACACCATGTAGCTTTCCTTCGTGGGCTCCACTTCAAACCTCCTAACATCCTGCGGCAATGCCATAAATTTCGTAAGCTTTGGAAGGTGGGTGAACAACATGCTAGGCAGCGTTGGAGTAGGGGATACACTTTGAGTTACTTATTAAAGACTCCTGATATCAAATTTCTAACAAAACAAGCTGCATTCTCTGGGAAACAGAGCAATTCTGAATCCTCCGTGTGTCCTTCGTGCCAGCTAAGAGCAGTGGCTGTAGGAGAAGTGATTGCTCTTTATCATGAAACAAGGTACCTGTTTTAGAATAATTTACTTTACAACTGCATGTGCATTAATGTCTTTACACTTGCCTTCTACCACAGTGACCTGAAATTTCCAAGAACCACAGCTGGATACAGAGTAAGAACCTGGCTGCGTTCATCTTCCAGTCCTATTTCAATCTTGCTGTGCTATTTTTGTAGTAAAAAAGAAGCATGAAGCACTGCTTTTAATCACAAAATAATGAAAGGTAGCCTCCATAAAGACAAATTTGTGTGTTGCAGCATCACTACCAGCTCCACCATAACGGCTGTTTCAAAGATTAGAGCACCCGATATGCTGTGCCGCTAACAACCTCCATCCATCTAATTCTTCTGCAAAGAGATGGCAGTTTCATATTTTGCCCTATTGGATTCCGGAAGCAAAGCTTACAAAAAAACAGCCCTTATATTTCTGTCACTTAACTGCATCAGAGAGCACTGTTACACCTAGCAGCTGACCTGAAATCAAGAAGCCCAGTTGCTTGAAGACAAAGCCAGCATACAGTATACTGACTGTGTCCAGTAAGCTAAGGAATACACTAACCGACATTAGCATTATTATTTACAAAATATGCTTTCATTTTTCTAGGAATTCTTCCTCCAAAGTATCAACTACATCAGGCCCTGCATAACTTATAGCATCTCTAATGTTGACTTCTAAAGCTAACATGGCTACAGTTTAAATAAAGGTTTTATTGTACCACTTTGAGAAACTTCAGCAAAGATTTCTTTCTCTGGAATCACAGGTCAGGTAAGAAAATAAAAAGGCCAAACCCAGAATAAGTTTTCAACTGTACACAATGCATAAGGCAAGGCGCTAAGCTGCATAAGACACAGCAACTGTACAGTGGTTTCCATTCTTTTACTAATAAAGTTCAAGTCCTTGTCTTGATATTCAAAGCCCATCAACACATTACCCCTTTTCAACTTTTCGTAACAGTGACCCAACATGACAATTATGTTCCACAAACACAAAATACAACTTCAGAACAAAAGGGCAGCGCAACACTGAAGCCAACACGTTGTATTTTGCAGAGAGCTGAACAACTCCATAGAACATATTTCCACATGCAAATACTCTTCGTATTAGCTTTCTCCTCAAACATTTCTTTGTATATGGATAGACAGGTTACAAAAAGGAAATCAGCAAATAGGCACCCAGAAAACTTGTTCTTTTCTCCCAAAACGGCAAAAATAAGCTACTTAATCCATTCCAAGGAGAGGATTTTTTTTTTTTCTATTTACAAATTCTGTATTTTCCCACGTATAATCCATAACACACAGAACATGAACCCTCAGGTAACCAAAACTAAACTACAGGCAGGATGCTCTTGCAGGCAGGAAGTAAACCATGAGAGACAAGAGGTTATTCTGGTAGAGAAGGCTTGCGAGCTGTCACACTATGCACACAGTATTGATGCTGAATTGTAGGTTCAGGTTTTGTATTCTATTTGTTTGCTTGTATTTCCTCCTCAGGTATAGGTTCTGTATGTGAAAGTATAATACTGGCAGGTGTTCAGATATGGTGAGAGAGAATTATCTGTGACTATCCAAAAAAATGAAGATAGAAAACCCACATATCTTCACATTGGCCACAATTTAGACCTAAAACTTCAGAAAACATAAGATTTCTCTTTTCCAAAACAGAGACATGGATTAAGTCATTAAAATAGCTAGCTAACTAGAATCAACCCATGAAGTTGCACTGTAACTTCTTCTTTTTACCTTCCATGCATTTTAGATGAATTCATAATAAAGTTACATTACATCAAGATATAATATTTGAAATAGCAGCATAAGGAATACTATTATTGCTATGCAAAGTAACATGAAAACATCTTAATTAAGATTTAACAAGTTACATCAGAAAAAAAACTACTCTGTTGAAAACATTCTATAAAAAAGTCCTTAAGTAGACCCATTTTTAGCCAAGATGACCACAAAGTTTGAATACCTTGCCAGATACTATTTATTCTAAATATAAACAATAAGGTATAATTTTACGTTAAAAACTAACCTGACTTAGAAAAAAGCCAAAAACATACAGTGCAGTATCATATAGCATCATTAAAAATAAGCATGTTGAATAGAAAACCGGGCTTTATTAAATAAGGCACTATATTGAGAAGCCTATGAGAAGAATAAACAGAAAAAAAGTCAAATATCAGTTAAAATATTGGAAGACTGTAAGATCACAAGGCTGTGAAGCTGTTGAAGTTTAATGACTAACAGATGTACAAACTACTTCCATATATGTAGCAACGCCCGCAATTTTATGACTCCAGTTTAAAAAAAAAAAAAATATTGGTATGGACATGATACTGTTGTTTTGTACAATTACTAATAGTTGTTACAGATATCTGACCAAAAAGATAATTAATACATCATATTTTTGGGGAACAACTGAAAAGGGATTGCATTCAAGTCTATCTGAAGTTAAGGCCATTTCTGTAAACAGCTAGAAATGCGAACAGTTGAAGCAAGCATGGAATTTCACAAACCCAGTCAAAGGACAGCAGAGAAGACCAACACAGAAAGTAGCCACTAAAAACATGTGAAACCAGAAAGTCAGTAGCTCCAGTGGATCTGCAGGAAACATAGCCAGAGGAGGCTTGGTATGTCCTATCCAAGCATCGATCTAAGCCAAAAGTTAAGAACAACAACAGGACAATGCCCGAAGTCATGGACACATTCTATGTGCTCCAACCAATTTTTGCTCAGATCACAGAACAAAACCCAGCAGAACACCTGATAAAACTACTAGGTTTTGTTCAACATGTTGTTCCTGAGACAAAAACAACCAGGAGAGAAAATCTGAGCAGTAGTGTTGTCACCTGGCTAGCATGAGCAGCCCCTGCCTGATAATAGCTTCAGTCTTGTCACTGACAATCACCTATTAATGCTGTCTTTTAAAATCTATCTAGGGAGACTGATACAAAATCCAAAAAGAGATTAGGAATACAGCTGTCATAACACTATGAGTGAATCATGAGAACAAACTCTTTATTTCAAGAAATTGGTTATTGCAACTGTGAAGCTGAGCTGGAGAACCTACCCTCATGTCAGCTCTCACAAATGAGCAAGAAAATGCTCCCTGCACACATACTCCTGACCCAAGGGACAAGTTGGTAAGCCAAATTAAATATTTTCCAGGGACCAGACCTCAGCTAAAACTTCCTGAAATTCTCACCTGCTTGGAAGTCCTAGTAAGAAGTTTAGCCACAGCTATCTACAAGCCAGATCAAATCACTATGTAATTGAAATACTATGCAAGAGAAATTCATTACACTGATTAAAGCAGTATTCCTACTTTACTAAACCAGTACCAGGAGACTGGAACGTCTTATTAACAAATAAGGACTGAACTTTATCATTAATAAATTATTACTTTATTAGCAACAAAGCTATGAAACGCACTCAATGGTTGCAAAAGCTCAATACGAAAAATCCCATTCACAATCAAAAGAATTCATACAATCTTGAACAAAAGCAAAGCAAAGCTTTGAATTGGTAATAACATTATAAGTATTACAAGCTCTGACTACAATGGCATAAAGATTTATGGCTGGCCAAATACTAGACAAATTAGAGATCTTCAAAATTACGATATTCATATTAGGTTTTGAATTTGAATGTGATAGAGTTAGGTATCCACAAGAGGCAATGCTCTAGTAGTAAGTTACATCTTAGCTAAGTGATTTTGAACTGCTGAATTTAAGAATTGAGCAACTAAATAATATTTTTTCAAACTCATTGTATAAGCATTTAGTTAAACTTACATGATCAGTCCCATGATATTGCTGATATACATCACTGATAGGAAGGAAATGAAGAGCGGCATAAGGAACGATAGTTTGTATCAACATTGAAATCACCAATTTGACCACAAAAATAAAAGATCTGCCTTTCTAACAGATTATAACGTCAAGTTAGCCAGATTCATTATTCCTTGATGACTGCAATGCCATGTATTGTTTTACATTTCTGATACTGTCTGAACTCTTTTCTGATACTCCTGCATTTTGTATCATTTAACTGCTTTAGCTAATACAATAGATGCAATTATAATGATTGCCCAGTTTCTGTATTAGCTAAGAAATGCAAATTCAAAGAAAACTGAAAAACCTAGGAGAAATCTTTAGTTAAATTAGTTAGCCATCGTGTGTTTTATAATGGGCCCACACAGTTCATAACCATTTATATAAACATTCACTGATTGCTAGTTAAAGCTAGTACAACAATTATTCACAAGCTGATGGAAGTTCCTGCCCAAATTCAGTGATGTCTGGGGTTAGTTTAATCAAACAAAGGTTACGAAGAAGGTTTATTTCTTTAATAATAAAGAATCCTCACCACTCACAACAGCATATATAGAAAATAAATTTTGCTCCCTTGGGCATGAATACCTCCGCTCAATGAACAATGGCTTTCACTCTGCTAATTGGAGAACGGAGAGGTAAAGGTCATGTGTAAAAACAATAGGGGATATAAAAATAATGCAAACTAAGGAAATTACAGCATTTTCCAATTGTCAGCGTGACAGCTACCAGTGAGAAATAAGGACATCACATACATGTGCCCTACTGTGCAGGCTGGGTAACAAGACAGTCTGCACTCCAGTATGCTGGCAGTATGTAAACATGTTTCCTTTCTAGGGACAAGGGGACTATGCCCCAACAAAAGTGATAATCTCTAGAATTATGTTGAACTGGAATCTAACTAATCATTTCAATAGGAGGAAATAGGAAGTGGGAGGAAAGGACAAAAAGAGAAAGAAAAGGTTATGAATTAGGTCATTGAAGTGCAACCATTTGAACCATTCTTCTGTTCTGAGCAAATGAATTTTAATGTTCTTTTTAGTTCTTGTTCATATTTAAGTACTACCTTGCTTAGCAGTTTGGTTGCGTGAAAAATAAGACCAGGGATTTGAGCAGCATTGTGTACCTAACTTGTTTTCCGTGGATTAGAACAGACAAATGCAAATTATAGTAAAACATTCAGAAAAAAAGTACATGCAGGCAAACTATCATTTAACTTTTTGAAAAATCCTTATGTCCATAGTTGTGTCCTTTTTTTAATTTAAATGACAGATGCAGATGTTGTTCTTGGTAGTTAGTACTCATTAATTTATTTTTAAATGTTTGTACACAGGTTTCAGACCACATTAAGAGAAACAACATTTTCAAATGAAATTACAGTAAGGAATTTTTAATCAAGTTTCCTTCTTCCTGCTGTTCTTTGCCCTTGCATCTATTTTAAATAGTTGCCTTGAAAACGCATATACCTCTGAAGAGCTCTAGACTGTGATTTTTTTCAGACTTGCGCAGGGTTGTCATGTTTCAGCTCTTTTCCCCCTACTTACTTGTCCAGTCTTCAGTGTTCTAAGACATGCACTTAAAGGATAATAAAAGAAGACCACATTATGTGTCAAATTAAATGTTGTTGATACTTGCTTTAAGTGTACATGCACTGACATTCTGTTATGGATCAGCTGCCGGACAATAATACTTGCACATTCCCCGCCTGACAGATTGTTCTGTATTTTGTTTGAGATGCTCTAATGTTTTTGACGACCCATACAAGGCCACACATTTCAGCAAATTTTCCAAATTAATACTGAGACCAGTTTACAATGTTTTCTTCAGTAGCGCTCACTCTTACTGATTGTGTCCTAAATAATAAACCATGGCCTCAGGCAGTTTTTCTCAGAATGTTTATGATGAGAACTCATTCATCTAAATCTACTGGCCAATGGAATAAAATAAATCAAGAATTTCCCAAAATATAACAATATTTGTGTTCTCTAGATAATTGATGACTGCAGCTGCACTAATTAAAACCCATGTGAGTTTCATTAATCTTGGTCACTAGGTCCAATTGCCGTACACCACACCCTGATCACTGCATATTGCCCTTGCGTCACATTCAGGTGAGACTTGACTTTTAGTTAGAATCTCACAATATCATTATTATATGTTTAAAATCTGAACTAGCATAGATGCACAATGGTTGTATGCATGATAAGTAACTTAATTCACAACAGATAAGCTCAATAATAAATTTAAAATATTACTTAAGACTAAACTATTTTCAGTAAATTGCTTGCCAATACTCTGCCACCCCAAAGAAGACAGTGAGGTATGGAGAAGGGTGAAGACTACCTGTAATAAAAAATTGTCTATCCACAGGAAAAGAAAAAGAAATTAATTTTTCTTTAATGTCACTACATTGGCATTTTGTTTGCATACCTACACTTTTCTCTACTGGAAATCAAAACTACATCTTCACTAGAGTATTTCTAGGTAATAGCTGTATCATACATATATTTTTCTGTATCAGAGAACATTTTTATAGCTGTAGATATGCTTTGCTTGTTAAAGAAAAAGAAATGTGTCAAAAACTTGTGGTTCAGATAAATATCTACAGAAATAGCTATAACTAATGTTAATAACTAAGCTGCCTTGCAGATCATAAATACTAGGAAATATAAATAACTCCTAGAGACAACTGAACAATCTATATTTGAGGAAAGGCAACATTTGAGTAATCAATCACATGAAGCCAACACTGTCATAAGCTGAGTTTATGAAAATACTTGTAAACATTTATTAAATGTAAATCCCTCTTCAAAACGTGTGTTATCAGAGATCCCCATTTTTTCATGCAATTTGGAGTATGTAATATACAGCAGCTGATGAATATACAAAAGCCTTGTTGCAGGAGCTGCTTCCTGTTGGTCTCTCAAAGTACTGGCAGTGATACAATTTCTTTCAAACTAATGTCATATAGAACGTGTTCTAGACAATAACTGATAAAATTTAAAAACTAGCTATATCATCCTTACCAAACAAAATAATTCTTGCTATTAACACTACTTCTTTTCCAAGATTAAGGACATATTTTGCTTTCATTTATTGACTGGAGTCAATGGAATAAATAATAACTCATGTAACTGGGAACAAGTTTTGGACCATTATGTATAGGCTTATTTTTACACCATGATAAAGCTTTTGTCAAAATAACTTAAAAGCTGGCATGCATATTTAATAAATGCTGCACTGCAGAATGCTTCCACAGAACAGCTTTGTGCTGCCCCTTTGGAAGGTTCTTCCTACATATGGGAAGGAAATTTTGCAAGTCTCTCCAGAGGAACACTGCTGAGTGCTCACACCTGTGCCCTTGGGCCCACGTGATCTGCTCCTCTCTAGTTTTCTACTTTCTTTCAGACCTCGGGGGATCAGTCAGGCTCCAGCCAGCCACCAGGGCTCTCACCACAGCAATCGTTTTCCCTATCGATAGCTATTTGGCACACTCAGACCTAACACCCACAGACCACTTTCCTGTTTACCTCCTTGACAAATTAGCTCTCCAAAAATTTCTCCAAGAGCTAAACACAAGCTAGGTGAGGATGGGTTCCCAAAATCAGAGACAGTAATGACAGTAATAATTGGGGGTGTTGGTGGATGAGAAGCTCAACATGAGCTGGCAATGTGCCCTCACATCCCAGGAGGCCAACTGTATCCCAGGCTGCATCAAAAGAAGCATGGCCAGGAGGTCAAGGGAGGTGATTCTGCCCCTCTACTCTGCTCTCGTGAGACCCCACCTGGAATACTGTGTCCAGCTCTGGAGCCCCCAACACAAGAAGGACATGGACCTGTTGGAGTGCGTCCAGAGGAGGGTCACGAAGATGATCAGAGCGTCAGAGCACCTCTGCTATGAGGACAGGCTGAGAGAGTTGGGGTGGTTCAGCCTGAAGAAGAGAAGGCTCCAGGAACACCTTAGAGCAGCCTTCCAGTATCTGAGAGGCCTACAAGAAAGCTGGAAAGGGACTTTTTACAAGGGCATGTAGTGATAGGATGAGGGGGAATGGCTTCAAACTGGAAAAGGGTAGATTTAGATTAGATCTCAGGAAGAAATTGTTCACTCTGAGGGTGGTGAGACACTGGAACAGGTTGCCCAGGGAAGCTGTGGAGGCCCCATCCCTGGACATGTTCAAGGCCAGGTTGGATGGGGCTTTGAGCAACCTGGTCTAGTACGAGGTGTTCCTGCCCGTGGCAAGGGGTCTGGAACTAGATGATCTTTAAGGTCCCTTCCAACATAAACCATTCTATGATTCTATGATTAGTAGGGCATTATGGATCCCATACATAATGGCATTTGAAGGTCTGAGAAATATGTGGAAACGATGCTACAGAACAGCCAAACAAATCAGTTCCTTCTGACTGCAACGAATTTCTGCCTCAGTGGGGACAGATGACCCAGACAGTCCAAAGTGTTTTCAGGCTGCATCCAGCCTGTGAGAACAATTCCCGAGGCCTGCGGCTTCTTTCGAACATCGTCTTTTCCAAAGAGGAAGCTCAACAATCCATATGCAAGTACCCAATTCATAATAACGCAGGTGAATTAAGTTGCAAGAGTCAGTTCTAGCCTGGCCTTCATCTTTCCTGGTGTGTCTGTATATTCCTCCCAAACCATAAATGCAAAATATAGCTATATCCTTATTACAAAGTAACTACAAAACACTCATGTTATGGGGAGGAGGTGCAGTACCCAAAGAAAAGACAGATGCTAAGTGCAGGTTTTGAGAACTGTTCTAATGGCAACATCAGGCTTTTCATACTTCTTCTAGTGAAACAGTTTAACAAAGTAACTTCTTAATGGGAGCAGCATTCTTATTTACACGGGGATTTCATTATCCTTCTAACAAAAGATACAATGACAATGAATGAAAATACAAAATAAAAATTAAAGGTATTCTCAGAAAATGTATGTAAATTACAATGTAATAATCATAAAATTGATCATCCTTGCCACAGGATCTTTTTTTTTCCTTTTAACCATAGCCATCTTATTCTGTTGCTGATGATAAAATCATAGACAACAGTTTGGACCACTGCAATAAGCAGATGTTGCAATATGGCTCCAGTGGCAGGTCTGGTGAGAAAGTGTAGGTGAAAAAAAAAATAAAAAATCACATATTGCAACAATTCAGAGGCAAGTTCTTAAATAGTGGTAGACTTCTCAGCAGGGGCCAACTAAACATGTTCTGAAGTGATTTTTTGAATGGCCTATGTATCCTTCAACAGAGTTTCCATCTTGCAATTTTGGTCCTTGATAGGCTGTGTTAATATATTATGAGTCAAAGCCTGAGTTGCACTTGAAAGGAAAAAAAACCAAAAACCAACAAACCAAAATTTGATCAAAAGAGAACGCATGACTCACTCTGCAACAGGAACACTAATTTTCTGACTCCTATAACTCATGAATGGTTGAACTGATTTCAGTCAAACTGCTAGCAGAGACCAAGCCTGGAATATTTCAGCACGCAAGAGTTTTTTGAAATGTTATGAATGAATGAAAAAAGAAGGGCACAAGTGAAAGTATTTTGCAGGCTTCATTACAGCATTCTCCCTGCTGTCCCAACACCTTCGTCAAATTAGCTGTTAACAAAAACTAATACTGAACCTCCTATATTCAGTTTAAATTTTCCTTAATCCTCCTCTATTTTATTGGAAATTCACATATTTCCAACCTCATTCAAGCACCCTATTTTCAAACGCTTATAATCTGTCAGCGTCTGTCAATACCTGACAGGCTACCTTTGTTCCAACTGTCCCTATCTAAATGAATATTTCCCCTCCATTTATCAAACACACTATGGTAATAACTGCCTCTTCTTCACTGAGCACAACTTCCATTACCCAAAAATGAACAAAAATAGGTAGGGATGTTTCAACAGAGCTCTCCGAGTAAATTGTGTTTAGTGTGTGTCTGGATGCATCTAAAGCTGAGTTATAATTTGACTTTGTTTTGTCAACATCACGGCACCACAAATGTTAGCAACAAAACAAAACCATATTCTGTTTCAAGAGTCTCCTGAACACTGAGTATTTCTGATATCTGTATTTCAAACTACTTATCCATATGGCTATCCATTCACATTTTCATAAGAAAATTTCATTTTCCACCCTGCCCATGTTTTTTCTTACCTGTGGGTCACCTCGTGTTGTTCCTTTACCCATTCATGACTGCAAAAATCTACAGATTTAGTACCATCAGATTCATTCTCTGTTCAGTGGTTTTAATTTCTATTATACACAGTGCCTATGAATCTGCCTCATAAACAGCTTGCATAATTTTACTAAGTTAAGCTCACCTGTGAGCATCTTTTTTTCCATTCTGAATATTGGTATCATATTAAGTATTGCCTCTCGCTGTCAATCCTCATTTACTTTTTTTTTCCATGTCTTCAACGGGGTAATTCTACACTGGCTCAACGCCACATAACTTATTTTCCTAAACTACTTCCAATGAATGGTTTTAGACTTGTTTTATAAGAGACCAACCTTTTTCCTCCTCAGACTCCAAACAGCAGAATCATATTTTAAGGAAATTGCTGCAGAAAAAAAAAAACGGACTGCAGCTTTGGGTCACTTGCATGGACATGGCTTGAAATTGTACCTAGTAGGCACTCCATTTTCATTGCAATCACTACGGGACATACTGCAATGACTGCAGGAAACTGTGAAGGAGTTTCTTGTGTCAAGGTCAGTCACATGCATTGCACAATCCACTTCTGAAATTTATGTTTTGTGCCCACTGCTTCTACAGACAGGCTGTTCCAAAACATCACTCCTCTAAAGACTTAGAAATCTTTCTTCCATTTTCAGTGTCTTTCTTCATGGCCACTTTTCTCCAACTTATGCATCTGCCGAGAGTGAAAACAAAACAGGTCTTCTTCATTTTCAGTCAGATTATTGTTTTCTTTTCTTCTAGGAGAAGATCTTTGTTCACATCTTCTGTTTCACCCAGAACTGTAGACAGTATTCTACATGGTCAATTGTCTCACTCAGGCAAACTTCAACAGTTTTAATACTTCCACATACCTTTGCTGCAAGTACTTCAGTTGGTTCAACCTAAAACTGCCATTACACATTTTGTCATAGCTGGAGATCATATGAGACTTTTAGCTTGTGATCAGATATCATTTTACACTTATTTCCAATAAGCCTTCAACTTTATAGTTGTGAAAATAGTATTAAACACTATTTGCATGATCTCGCAGTTCTTATCAGATTGCATCCCATTACTGTTATTCCTATTGTAAAAGCCATCAAGCTTTTACCCTTTGACAATCTGTTTTGGATTTTACAATACCCCTATAGCTCATGTTCAAACTCCAAAGAACTATTCCTGCAATTTACTGGAAACAATAAGTAAAATTGGTACTAATATCACTCCTTGTGGAATTTCACCTCTACCTTTTGGCTCACTACTTCTTTTTAAAGATAACCTTTTGTTATCATCCCTTTAACTAATGTGTTACCACCTCAGAGTTTTTGTACTAATCTCTGTAACGGAACCAATTCTCAAGTGCAACGCTATCTGATGTTTATTTGAAATCCAACCACACAAATCTCCTTTGTCAAGAGAAACAGGTATCAAACAAGCTTACTAAAGACAGGTATCAAGTTAGATGGGAAAGATGCGTCTTTGGTAAGCCCATGCTGTATATTTAGCATATCGCTGTACTTCCATATCGTTGAATCACTCTTCCTCTGATATTTGTACTGAACCTCTGGACACAGTTCAGACCACATAATTGCTAATCCCTTCCCTCTCTCTTAAATATTGGCCCAGAAATGACTGTTTGTATCCAGTCCCCTGGGAGGGGGGTGGAAATTCAGCCACGCTCCACTTATGCCTCGCGCCCTGTATGTACAGCGAGCAGATGGAGTGGGGCTGGATGGGGCATCAATGCCGTTGCGAGGTAGCGGTTCTTCTGCTCCTCACCCAAGCAGCTACATCACCATAGTGGAAACAGTACTACCAGTAAGGAAAACAACTAATACAGCTGGTCCCTGGCAAAGTTCTTCAGCTCTCGGTGGAGTGGGTATGAAATAACAGTTGAAAGCACTGGTATTCATTATGCACCAGCAAAGGAATGCCCTCGTCGCTTACTGGTGAGACAGGTAAATATTTTACTACTGCACCATAAAGCAAGAAAATGCAAGAAAATCTCTCGCTCTTCAATCCAGTTAGGAAGAACATTTAGTACCTTGCATGGGATCTGAGGATCTGTTGGTCTCTACACGGCCAGAACATCTGTTTTTCTTATATTTTCCTCTCATCATTTTAACAGGTAGGAAAGGAATTTAAATGGCAATTACTGCTAAAATTATAAGCTCCTTCAGACTGGAGTTCCTGATGTAAGCAGATTGGGTATAAGTCAAGAAGAAATACCCCTTGTCCACAACACAGCTGCTTGACTTGACTAGAAAATAATGTTTCCCCCCTAATTCCCAATTTCATTTAAAACTCTGGTTATAAATCACTGCCAATGGTTGGACTGACTGAAATTCTAATGCTATACTAACTTCTATTGCATAAACACTACGAAAAAAGTATTTCAGAGTAAATCAGTAAATCCCTCAACTCATTCCATTGTCCCTACATACTGATACTTCGGCATGCGTATTACTGCAACAAGGAATATATTTTCATAAGCAGTGAAATTAGGAGAAAGAGTTACAAATGCAGTCTTCGTGATTAAATTATGCTTACTTCCATCAGCGAAGAATATATGTTGCAAAAATCACGAAATTATGCTCAAAGAAAATTTTCAAAAACCTTCACTCTTTATTGTCATGTTTATCAGACTTTGTATAACTCTAACTATTTTTTTTTTCTTGTAAGCAACAGGACAGTACCTAAAGATCAAATCAAAACACTGATATCACAAAACAAACTCACCAGGAAATGTCATAATAATGGATTACATTGTTTTCTTCAGTCATTTACAGTTTCCCACTCTGCCATTCCTGGTCAAAGAAGTTTCACCTTAAGGCTGACTGTAAACTCATATTTTATTTCTTGGCTGAGACCAAGTCCCTCCCCGACCCCTAATTCAGGGAAGTTCTATATCTCTGCAATGAAGACTAAAATAAAAATACTGAACTGCTTACTCCAACTGGATTATAACTTACTCTGATTGGAATACTTACTCTGACCAGATTAACATTGTGGTACAGTGATATTGGATTCATAAAAATTAAGATCTGCTGATATCTACAAGGATGTTATGTAACATGAATTTGATGATGGCCATACGGGAAAGGCACAAAGAGCTGAATTATCTTTACCCCGAGATTGATACACCAGGTTAATTGTTTCTCTACATTTGCTGTTACAAGTAATTGTAACTGCCAACATGGTTAAAATATTAAGAGAATATTTTGAAAATGAAAATAACTCGTTCTGGAACTGCAGTTTCATACACATTAAGGATTCACCAGTGGTTTCTAAAAGACGAGGAGTCTAGTTAGGGTTTTCCTTCAGATTAGAGTTCCTAAAATCCTTTCAAGAGCTCAGGAATGGGAGCCAGAACACTTAAAGAAAGGCAGTGAGCTCTGCAAACTGCAGGTGCCAAGCTGGGTGAAAGGGAGAAGGAATTGGGGCGCTGCCGTGCCCGTACCTTGGCTCATGACTCTGACCCCCACTGTGAGTACTGCAAACACTCCCTCGCTGCATTCATGCCAAAAACGTGTTAGGCTACCACGTCCACAAAGGTTATCTACAATCTGGGCCCAAGGAATTCATTCTCACCACTGAGAAAAATGCAACTGCCATTAAGAGTAATGGAAATTGCACATGTGCATGAGGACAATTTAAGGCCCTTAAGGAATTGTATCCTCCCTTTACACACACATGTAATTTTCATTAATACCAATTAAAAGAAAATCAATTCAATAAAATTATGTCTAGTTTCCATAGCACAGAATCCCATGCAAAACAACAGTAACCAGCAAAGAGTTTTCTTTTTTTTTTATTTAAGCCAGATTTAAATAATCATTCGAATTGACATTTTTAATAAAAAGTAATTGTTTTACTCAAAGCAACAGCAGCTAAAATGGAAATTTCAGGCTGCAATCCAATCAGTGTAAATTGTTCAGGAAGAAGGGAAAAACCTTAAAAATTTAAAAAAATATTTCATTATGTTTTCCTTTTGGGGCTCAGATCCTGCAGGCAGAATGAAGAACACAGGATATGGACAGAGCAGAGGGATTCTCCTGCCATTTGTATGTCTAATACGTATTACATTTTCTTTCAACTTTGTCCAGCCTTAAGTAATATGTACATTAAAATGATTATGTTCCTTCCATATTATTCTAAATTAAAGAAGAAAACTTAAATAAAACTGCAGTGGATATTTCATATTACATTACTATTACTTAATTTCTGAGATACCATTAAAGGTATGAGCATGAAGTCTGAGAGTAGATCCACAACATTCTTGTAAGCTGGGAGTAAACAGCTTTACATTCACAGAAGTGATTCTAAGCATTGAATTATTTTAACAGACTCTGGAATAGAAAACAGCACAAACAAGCTCACACTTTTGCTATCACTTTCAAAAATAAAGAACACGATAGGAAGAAAATGTGACTGTATAAAAGTTGGTTTTAAGTAATTTCTGTGCTTTGCTGATTCCACTGCACAGTTACGCCAGGCTGGTCCCGGAGCAGCCCAGAAGAGCCTTTGCATGAACATTTGCCCTCTTCTCCAGCCCAGACCTGAGCAGTGGGTCCCAGGGGTACTCATTTTACCCCAGCCATAAGAAAGTAATCCTTCTGCGGGTGGCTATGCTGACTCTGAAACCACAGCGCTCTGGCAGCACAACGTAACGCAGCTGCACTACAAAAGAGAGTCGGGCCCAACTTCCATTCAGTGGAAGGTATACAAGATAAAAAAACTGGGAAAGAAGATCTGGGCCATGTGTCACACACAAATAAACATATAGGCACTGTAGGACAAGTTCTGTGAGAAATGTCCTGAAAATAAGTTCCTAAAATGATTATAAAAAATAAATTACATAAGGTCCAACAGGAGAAAACAGTAAAAGTAACATTTAAGTGGAAAAAAGGGAATGGTTATTTTCCTATTCCTGCCTATAATAAGCATACATACTGTACTTGAAGGGTAAATGCAACTATTTAAATATTTATCAAGTAAATACATGTGCTGGGGGGGGGGGTTGGTTTATTTCTGATTTTGAGAACAAATAAGTTTTAAAAGGTAAATCTAATGCAATGCAATAAAACGGCAAAGTATGTTCTGACCTTCTACTCTTCCCTGCAACACTTATATACACACATATACACACTTTAATAATACATATCCCAGTGGAGTACAACTGACCCCGGTAAATCCTGCTGTTTCCCCAAGTGTGGAATTAAAAGCTTCACGACCAGAGTGAGAGAACACATTTGTTTCCATTCTTGTGATATCATTTTCCCCCCTCAGACTAGTGTCACCACTGAAGCCCATGTTACTCTACATAGCTGACTCAACTGTATATGTTAAAAAAATTTACAGACATTGAAATCAAATCTATTTCTTTAAAAAAAAAAAAAAAGGCTTGTATTTTTCCCCTGAAATAAGCTAGTAAAACATTTTAGAAGGAAAACCAGACGTTTTTAAGTGATTGTTCCAATACTACACACATTCACTAAAACCAAATAAACCAAACAAATGTTATTTTGTAGGTACAAAAAATAACCAAGCCATGGAGTCCATGAAAATTGGGAGATTAAAGTCATATCGTAAACTACATTTTTGCTTAACAAATAACTGAAGCAGAATATAATTTATTTTATAATTTTGAATAAGATAGCTTATCTACCTAATCTACTTTGCTTATAGAATAGAAAAGGAATTTAGAAACCTATAGTGTATGTGGTATATGTGCAGAAATATATGAAAAACAGACAATATATATGCTTCTCTGTAGCATCAAAGGTGATCTGAATTTGAGAAAAATTCACATATTCATGTTTTCTCTCCAAAACAGATGAAATTTCTCTACTCTATAGGTGAGAAGAACAACCCTGCAAGGGAACTTTTGATCTCAAAAGTCAAAATTATGACGACTTGAGCAAAACATATTTGTACTTCCCCTGGTTGCTGGTCTGCAGTTATCTATTCTCTTCCTACCCCAGTATCTGCTGCTACACCGGATCAATTGTTTTTCCCAGCCTTCCCCCTGCATTTGTTTCCCTTTTTTTTCTTTTGTGTGTTGTCTCCTCTGCCACTCTCCTTAAATGCTTAACATTTCTTTCTCTCCACATTTTAAGTCAAAGCCTTTCACCTTCCAAACACCTACCCAAAAGCCACAATTTTCCAGAACAAACTAATACGTAAGCACCCATAGGACACCTGTATTTCAGCGTTTTTGGTGTACTTAAGCTTCTTATTCTTCCAGGGGGCCAAATATGCCCCAGCCTGCCCAGGTCACATGATGCTGATGTTCTTACGATGCAATTCCAAAAATTGTCTTCTTGGAATGGCATTGTAATATCTGTCTGCATTTCCACACAGTGGACAGACTGAACAGAGCCTTGGCCACTCCTGTAGTATTTGGGTTTCTTTTCCTATCTGATACGCTAGTTCACAGGGGAAAGCGGTATTATATATATAAATAATTTACAGGGAAGCAGGGTGCCTCAGTGGACTGGGCACTACAAGGCCAGCTAGAAACTAAGCTTAGTCTCAGTTTTGTCACTTATGTGCTGTTCAGCCTTAGAAAAGTCAGTTATTTTATGAGTGCATTTATTCAGCCAGGTTTGTAAAGATTGCAACTTACAGAGGACAGGCAGGCATTGTTTCTGTACCGTGATAACCTTCACATTTGTGAGCTGTAGCTCACCTCCAGTATAGAAAAACATCACAGTGAGTCTTCTGGCTTTCAGACAGTCTTGTCAAAACCAAAACAATTACAGTTGGTGTGACATGCTCTTCACTGTACTAGGACTGAACGCATTGGGAATGCCACATACCAAAAATTGCTTCACCCCTCTACCTATTTCATTTTTCAGTACTCATTTTCTTAAGGAGTTAAAGAACATGATCAAACACAAGCCAGTAACCTGTACTGAAGTAATATTGGTGACTTAAAGAAAAAAAAACAAATAACAAAGACAAATAACCTATATATGAATGAGTGTAATCCATTTATGTCCCCCACCTTGAGAGTGCTGAATATCAACACAACATCTTTGTGTGAAATGTTTTTCATATGAACCTCTGATTAAGCTGAAAAGTTTGTAAAACTGCATGCAAGCAGACAAGTCCCTACTGACTACCCAACAGAGGTTCAGGTCTGTTGCCTTTTTGAGCAGGTTTGATACTGCACTTATGAAATGTGCTGTAGTGATTGCAGTTTCAGACAGTGGCTGAAACTCGGCTGGACTTGATGATCTTAAAGGTCTTTTCCAATTTAAATGATTCTGTGATTCTAAAAAGCAGATGACTTGGACTATGATAGCACCCCACATCTCCTAGTTTAAAAGCAGGTGGCCTGGATGGATACCTAGGCATAGCTGACGGTCTCTTTTAATGAAAATCTTAGAAACCCAAAGGAACAAGGAAGCAAAAATTCTATTAGAGATTACAAGTAAAACCTTCAGTAGTAAGCACTACCATTTCTAAAACATGAATCATCCTCTGGAATCAAATTAGGTCCATCTTCTGGGTGGGGAGAGACCCCACTTTTTCACTAATTATCACCTTCGCTCCAGGTCATTTGGTATCTTCCGAAAGAGTTAACATAGAACAATGTACTTCAAACTCCTCCACACCTTGATTCATTAGGTTCAGGATAGAAAAGCCTGTGAAAATACTTGCGAAGTAAATTATCACAATCCTTTCTGTTGTCATATAGTATTGTATATCCATTACTCACAATTCATCAATCAATGCTATTCTGTGCCTCTACTTCCAAACTCTGGACTAAGAAATAGATTTGATAAAACCAAGAGACCTTCCCCTTCACCTCCCCACAGTTAAGCTCTTTTTTTCTTCTTTTAATTTGGAACAATTAGGAAAATTCAGATGAACATCTCTCATCTTGAGACCTTGATGAAATTCTAATGTATTTCTACAGACATTAAAAAGAGGTCCTTTGGGAAGAGAATTGACTTGTGTCAGGACTGGATACAAGACTGAAGGGCTTCAGTAAACTTCCTTGAGTTAAAATTGTGAATTGGCCAAGACAATTCTGCTTTATAACCTTTACCTCATCACCTTCCCACGGTATAAAAAAAAAAACATCCTTGAAACCTCTGCAGGTATGATAAGATAGATGTGTCTCTTAAATCCTTACCATCAAAGCTCATCCCTGTTTGTCCATAAGCTCCCAAATTAACGTTGCCATTGCCATGCTCAGAACTCACATAACATTGTGTGGTGAAGCCTGTGATGAGGGGTGAGCGTGCGGCAGGGCAACGACAACAAAAAAAGCCATAAGCCATATTTACTTCTGTTCCACTTAAAGAACAGCTGAGGATCAACATGTTCAAAGTCAAATCAACAACAGCTACAGAGATGAGAAAAAGCTGCAGTTGGAGTCTCTTGTATGCTTCCTAACTGAGGGAATCCAAACTTTGCCAGGAAACACCTATCCTGGCTTCTTTGTCCATGCTACTGGTTTGCTTCATTTGCTCACATACAATTAAGCAGAGTAAGGAGTTGACACTCACTGCTTCCTCGAAGGTGACAGCACTAAGAGATCTACAAGACAACACAGCTGAGAAAACCCAAGTGTCTCAGCTGAAGAGGGCTTCTCTTTGAGAGGCCTGAGCACTGATCTGCAGGTGCTTCTCTTCCATAGAAGTTCTTTGATCTTAGAAGTTCTTAGTTCTTATTCTATCATAGTCATGGTCACCCATGGTCATAGTCACCCTACTTACATACTTCCCTTTATAGCACACACTATTTCCAGAAACTGCAAGTCCTAATGACCCCCCTCAGAAAACCAGAGAAGTGATGGGACTTCGGAAGTGAAACTCTTTTCACAACAGGAACTCAGGCAGGCCTGGGTTGATGCCATCTGAGACACCAGTTCTGAAGCTGGGGACAGCATCACACATGGGAGCACTTCTCACACTCCCAAAGGTTTGCTATCTGTGCCAGCAGGGTGCGGAGCAGCTGTGGTGTTTGAATCGCGTTGCACAGTACCCATAAGTGCTTGCCTCATGGTCTCTCACACATCCTAAGAGGGCTTCACTCAGCACAACAGTCTCAGCAACATCTTGCTATAAGAGGAGCAGGTAAGTTCTTCTTTCCAGGCCCGCTCCCTAAAGATTTTTGCCTAGCACAGAGACTTCATATGCAAATTCAGTAATCCAGACTAACTTGATTTTCTATAGTTAACTCTGAAATAGCTCACACTGCTAGGACCAGTAGATACTGGCTTTAAGTGCCAAGAGGTTAAAAAGAACCAACACCCCACCAACCAACAAACCCATCCCCCTCCCCTCACCCAATCTCTAGCCAAATTCATTCAGTAGGGGACTAAGCAGCAAGCCTGATACTGAGGGGATCAAGCTGTCGCACCTCTGAGATCTGGAAAGAAAGGAGCAACCTACTGAGCTCTTCTTCTCCATAACAGCTAAACCCAAGGATATTTCAGGCCTGTCAAAGCTGCCTCCTCTACTCCTTTATTCGAGCCATGAAGGAAGAAACCACAGCTGACACAGAGCTGAAGACAGACATTAGCCGAATACTCCTTGAAAAAAATGTTAGTTTTCAAGCTGAACTAAAAAAGGATGGCAGTAAGCAAAATTTAAGATGTGGTTCTCATATCCCCCAACGGGTTATAGAATTTTTGGTGGTATATTTCAGGAGATCAAAGCCGTTTCCCTCTGAGAGCAATCTACTTCCTAAATAAAATAAACGTGTATAAAGCACTAGATGGAAGCAGAATGCTCACAGATGAATGGCACCTAGCTAATGGGGTATATTCAGCAAGAATTACATCAATACTACTAAAAATTCTAATCTATCTCAACAAAAATGCAAGAAAAACACCACCAAAATACGCACAAATCAAAGAAATGAGAACAAGAAAATACATTTTTGTTGCCACAGAAGCAGCCATATCATCAACATCTAGCATTCAGGAATAGCTGTTTTTAATGTAAATAATAAAGAGCCATGCACATCCTCATTCCCATAAGAATAGCAAATATTACTGGGATTGACAATGAAATTACAAAATGGGATACTGAAATTATGGGCCAGATCCACATCGCAGTTACATCTTTGTATGCTTGCCACACGTGTAAAAATAAATTAACCTTTTAATCTTTAGCTTCATCCTTCCTGATTCATGCTAGAAAAATAGCCTAATACATATATTTAGTAAACAAAAAAATTCCTCATTTAGATGAAAAAGAAAGACAACAGCTTCATATTTTTGAATAAAGGAGATGACCTCAAGCAATATCTTCCACTTACAGTACTTGAAACCAGAGACATTTGAAGCCTTCTATGTAAAAGATGCACACAAAGAAAAATTGAACCTCAAACACCTTTCGTGCATTTCACTTATAATTCCTCAACTCTCAGAGATCCAAAAAGATTTATCATACTAAATTCCCTGTAGATGATAGGCAGCCAAACATTTAAATGTGACATCCAGAAAGGTAATTTGTCCTTATAAGGACAGTCCACATCCCTAAGCATTCAAGCTGTCATCTTATACTTTTAAACACTTAGGGTTTTCGGATGAGCAGTGATAATTTTTAACAAAGCAGAGAGGTCTCAATTTGCAAATTGAGTAACTCATCGAATAAGAAAGTTGGATTTGTAATAGAGTCTGACAGATGTCTGCACCACGACATGACAGTGACAAAGTGCCTCTGAAATTTTCTCTTCAAAGATGAAGTTTCAGCTTGCCTCCTTTCACCTCTAGGAATCCAAATAATATTTTTTGATTATACAGGTGAAAAGAAATTTGGTTTCAGCTACTATCCATTTACATCCAGCAAATAAGTTATGATTATAATACCAGGCTCTGATCATGAGAAGCTCCAGCAATAATAATATTGCAGAACCATGCTTAAGAGTCCCTGGCGGTACAGGAAGAAGGCAGAAAAAAACCTATCAAAAACAGCTGTGGAGGAAGCTATTTTCTTGAGCACAAAATTAATTTCTGAATTTTAAAATAATATTTTACTGTCTCGTACAAACTACATTTGCAGGTTTCCTTGAATTTTAACTTAACATTTATATGGCTTAACAGAAAATTTATGTTAATCATATTCAAATGTATCAACATGAACTGAGAGTTCAGAAGTTATACAACAGGAATTTTTCTCAGCAGGCCTGTCCAAATAGGTTAATACTCTGCTAACAAGCACTATGGTCAAAGACAGTTGTCACTAGTATGATTTTATAGTGTTTTCACATGCAGGAATCACTCAAATACTTAAAAACTTCCAACATGCTACTGGAAAAGGGTATTTGTGGGCCCATTTAATGAACATCAATGATGGGAGGGGAGGGGGAAAGGTCAATCATCTCCCAAGGGTGGTAGAAAGGTATTACTAGAGCAACCACTGGGTTTAAGACACAGTCACAAGTGAAGAACTGCTTCACAGCGGCTGGTTGTCCCCCTGGGCCTGAGCAGCATAGCAGGAGAGGCAAACTCTAATCCTACAACTCTTGTGAGTCCAGTTGCTTTTTGAGATTTAGCAAGTTTCCAGAAGACAAGCATTTTGATGGCACTTAACAGGTGAGAGCTAGGGGTGAGAATGCCTCGGTCCATTAGTTCTTCTTCCTTGAGTTAGGCTGTGGTTGAGGTAAGAATTTGAACTCGAATCCTACTCCAAAACACCCAGTCCTAGCACAGCATCAATTCATCCATATGTGAAAAGGGGTTTTCTTTAATCCTTCAAAATTAAAAGATCTGAAGAAATAATAGTGTCTCAAACTATTTCATATGAAAAACACTCAAAAGGATTGGTCACATATACACTACTAACACCTAATAAAATGGCCATTTTTCAGTCAAGTATGCATAATCCCTATGCAATTCTGTGTTTTCAGCTGCAGTCTAACTAAAGACATAAATACTGCTGTCTCTCACACTGCCTATAAATGGCAAGATACCTCCTTAGCTATTGGAATAGGACTGAAGACCTCAGTCAGTGACAGACATTCATTCTTCTTCAAGGACCTGTAGCTGGAAAGAATGACTAGAAAGTGGCAACATAATATTCTTCAGAAGATTTCACTCTCTTAGGGCATGGGTTTCTTGACTGTACATAGATTTATATAACTTAAGAGATGTAGAATCATTAGGCTGCAATGGAAGAGTTTCTCATTCATACAACTTGGAGAAACACTGCAGAGCCTGTTTCTTAGGATGAAAATGTAACAGCAAATAGCATTAGGAAATGACAATATGGTCTACTCTCAATTAAAAAAAACCCAAAAGGATACATGAAGTGGATTCATAGAAGAGGTTTAAACATTTAGTGGTTAACATAAACACCTTTGTTACATATACTTACTGAAAATAAGGAAGCAAAACCAAATAAAAAAAACAGGTCCAGATCTTAAACTTGTTTTAACTTTGATGGCACTAAATCACCGAGAAACTGGCCTAAAGAGTTTGGAAGAATAATTGAAATAAAAAAAGTAGTTTATCAAGTATATACCAACTTTGAATTGGAGTTTATAAAAACAATTCCCTCTGAATAAGTTATTCCATCTCCTTACTGAAGTGTTGTGAAATGCAAGTCCTTCTCTGAAGCAGCTACTGGAAACTTCCAGGGGCACTACACAGGCTGAAACGAACCACTGTTCTGACATCTGCAGCAAGTCCTATAAACTACGTTTAAAAGATTTACCTCTTAAAAAAGCAGCATCCAGCACAGTCTCCCCTTGGGTTCTGCTACTGCAGACAGTGACTGATGAGGGAAAGTTAAACAACTAGTAACTGGTATGACCGACTGTTGATTTTAGTAAATGATGAGGTTAGATCTTCTGTATCATTTCAGTAAAATGAATTGTTCTTGTTAGCCCATATTCTCACTAAATAACATTAAGAAATGAAATCATGTGATTTCTGCCCTCCACTCGCCCCATCCACCTATTTCTTGTAGTAGACTCATACCTTTACAAGGCAGCTAAAATGCATTTAGAACCAACAATGCCTAAAAGATGTAAGACCAAACATAAGCAATTCCAAGAATTGAGAGATGTTTTCCAGAGTTTGTATATTTTATGACAAATTCATGATACGTAAATTCAAGGGATCAAAACCTGGTGAAACAGTGAGAGTGTATATAAGTATAGAAGCATTTTAGTTTTCAACATCTCCAAAAACAGTCAGTGAAGTTAGCTAAGAAAGTTATATGAAGACTAAGGAACTAAACGAAGAAACTTATATGAAGATCATTAGTGCTATATAAATTCATCCATCTTAAACTCTCCGGCTGTAAATAACATACAACCCACAGACAGTAACCATTACTCTGTGCCTCTTGAGATGATGAGTTACTTTGTCTTCCACTGTGGGAATTCTCCCTGTCCCAGCTGCAGCAGAAGGCATTTGCTACCTGGAAGAACTGTCAATCCCACACATCCATTTTATGTATCTGTTACTGCAGAACTGAATGCACTGATGAAGAAAACAGGTGAAACTGTGTGTGCCGTAGGAGATCTAAACACGTCAGCATGTAACATGAAGACTGGTTCAGTTCACAGCCATGTAATTGCTTTGCCAATACACCAGTAGTTAAGCAGTTGAAAAAATTTGTCTGGAGACATGCTGAGCATCTCAGTTGATTTTCAACCCACTTAGAAATCTCCTTTAAGGCACTGAAAATTCATCCAGACATGGAAGAGACCAAAGTGGTTGTACAGTCATGAATAGGATATCCATGTAATCAGAAAACCAGGATCTCCATAATCATTAATGCTTTTCTGGTATAGTTGGAAAAAAACCCACAACAAAACAAAACCAAAACTTGCTAATGCCTTTCCAGGGAGATGATGTTTCCATGGCTTTTCTTGGAGGTGTGTCAATGTCAGATAGATGAGTGGAAATTCACCAGCTCACCTGCCTCTCAATGTGGCTCCCAGGAACGACAAGCCTCAATAGGCTAGGGCTAGCCTCGCCGCTGGAATGGGATGCTACACCTGTGTGATCCGTTTTAACCTGCATTAGGGGTAATTGCTCTGTTCTGTTATTGGAAAAGTCTATATATTGTTGCTATGTTATTGGGCATCTGATCAATAAATCGGCAGTCTCCCTAAGCTGTCAGGACCCATATTTTACATCCATCCACCAACAAGCCATTCTTTTGGTTACAGACAGTTATTCCCCAGCTCTGAAATGGCTATTAATGTTTAAATTTAATTTTATAATCAAAGAACAATATAGCAATCTTTCTTCATTTTTTAGAATTCAAATATGGTCTCACAGAATTATGCACAAAATGACTAGATGAAGAAAACACTCCTGAACCCTGCATGCAGATGAAAACAAGGTACAAACACTGAATTTTACATTAAATGGCAAAACGTAATTTTTATTTAGAACTCATAAATACACTCTAGACAGATGGTTTCTCATTTGAGAATACAGACTACACGGCTCCCTCAATCCAAGTACCAATGCCTTTTTAGCTAAAAAGCAAGCAGATCTGCTCCATGGCAGTTGAAGTGTGCTTTTCTCCTTTCCCAAAGTTCGAGGTGCCCCGTACTGCTTATCAGTATCTTCTGCACTGGACTCTTTGTACCTGAAGATCGATCAAGCTTTTCCCATACTTTTCAGGGCTAAAAAGAACCGTTCTGGTATAAAAGGCTTGGAAGCTGGGTAGGTAGTAAGGATACCCACCGATACAGCTCACCACCCTAGTGGTGCTCACAGCATGATGAAAGCCTATTTCGTCACATCATCTATCTGCTTTTACAAAACATCATTTTATCTTGAACCCTTCTACCAGACAAAGTCAGTCCCACAGTCTGCACCTCTTCTACACATACTTCTAATCACAGGGAAGGATGGGATCTGCTGATTTTAGAACCTGAAAACAAATGGACAATGCTCAGGTGAGTCAACGCAAACCAGATCTCTAGCTAGAAGACATCAAATTAAATACCAGTTGATCTAGATCTGTCCTTCAACTAAGGAAATTAGCTGAGATGATTCACCTGGTATAAAAATCACAAAGTTCCTTCTTTTGGGCTAACTCAATGCACACAGCAGCCTTTGCACTGCAAGATCAAACACCCCCAAGGAAAGAAAATTATGTCCTCAGGGAGTGCATGCAATGGCTGCCCACACAACCTTAATCCTGCTCTCTTGTATGCCTGTCTTGTTCAAACTACATTCTTAATCAGTTTCCATTATCATGTTTATCTTTTTTAACATTTCCTTTTCAACACTTCTCTACCACCGAATATTCATATTTCACATATTTTCAGATGTTTTAGTTTACATATTTCCAGAGCACCTAATTTTATCTCTTGCCTGTATTTCCAACCTCTTTCTGTCCTTTTGTATTATAACCTCCTCTGTATTTGTTGAACATCCTAATTTTATGACCATCTGTGAATGTAATTAATGTAGCATTCAATCTTTCTACTAGATCCCTAGCAAATACGTTACATTTACTTGTACTGCAGATCCTAGAAGCATCAAGTTGCCATATTCCTTAAAATCAATGTTTTATCACTACCCTTTACTGTCCCTACACTTTTTAATGCAATCGACAATTTTCACATGGTGTAACACTAATCAAATTTTGTGAGGTATAGTACTAAATTCGTTCTTAAAAACTTACATTACATAAAACGTTACTCCACAGAAAAAAAGTTTTCTAGCATGACTGACTTTGTTTATTGTTCGTGCCTCTTTACCCTAATAACTTTATTTATTCAGAATTTGCCCCATTACTCTTCTGTACTAAGATACGAAGTTACACAAGGACAGTTCTCACACACACACTTCATGTCCAGTCTGCTGGTAGAGACTGAACTTATCTTGGAGGTGCCAAAAGAAAATGTGGGATCAACTATGTACAGCAGAGAGGAGTAGAGTGCCCCTCTCAACAGAGCTGATGTTCTGAGTATAACGTAAAGGGAAAGAAATAATGCAATTGATCATAACACTATGATATCACATAACATTAATTCATTTTGTTCAAGGACAGTTGTGAGAAGGGCAGAATGAGGGTGCAAGGTGATATGCATACTAAAGGAACTCCTCTCAGTGTCCGTACCACTCTTTCTTAATGACTTCTACAGCCCTTCTAGCCAGCCACCACAGGGAATGCCAGCTGGTTGCTCCTCAGCCCCATGCAGCTCAGACACCATTCAAGCACAGCTCTCATACTGGAACTTGGTCAGGTGTGAGATGGCACAGGGACTTACAGCTCAAGCAAACTGGAAGGACCAAAGCCAATGTGATTATGGAGGCTGACATCACTAATACAGCCGTGAGAGTGAGCTTCACACCAGCATTGCACCATAGCACAGCCAGAACTTTGGGGATCTCCCAATCGCAGCTCTTGTAAGTGTTACAAGCCTGCAATCTGGGCCTACTGAGAACTGTGCCACGGGCCTCGTGCCTCTTGGTCATATAAGGATTTGAGTATTTAGCTCAAAGTTTGGTCATACCTGAGCTAGTTTTTGGCTTGTTCCTCCAAAAAATTTCCTCCTCCTCCTCTAATCCCATCACAGCACAACAGGGCAAGGAACAATAAAGGTGTCTAAACAGTTGTTCTTTTACACAGATTTACTCAATAGTTACCTTTAGCAAAACTTCGTTATAATTTTTACTCCTCTGCTCCCTTCCACGGCGTATCTTCCTCGCATCTCCCTACATCAAGACTTCTAGGGGGAATGCAGAAGGGGAAGGATCAAAGTTCTAGCATACAAGTCGAGTGGGAACAGCACAGTCCTGGGGAGATGCTGCTAATGCATCACAGGGAGACGAGGTAGGGAGGGCTCCATCAGGGACAGAAGGGGAGAGGACAGCACAGAAACAGTCCAGCTCGATGACCCATCCCTCTGACTATATCCATCTTCTCAAGCGAGAGTGAGCGCAGAGCAGATTCACCTCTCAGCCCTGATGCAGCAGGGTACCTCTGTGGCATCCTAGCTAAGCAGTTCTCAGAGACACAATGTGTATGAAGGACCATGAGGACAGGACAACACAGGGAGAAATGTCTGATTACCACTGCCTTGGCAATAAGCCTAAACTAAACATAGAGAATGTAAACTGAGGCTGGAATATACTGTCCAGTAGTATTATTCTTCAAACAAATTGCTATTATGAACATATAAACTGGAATATATCAAGGTACACACCTTGAATAAATTCTTAAATTGATAGCAAAGTCATTTTGATAGGAAATCACCAGGATAACTACCTTTCCTCTGCCAAATTTCAAATCCGTCTCTAAAAATATGTGAGATGTTCTCAAAAAATTTGAAATTCCTAAACTTTACCAAACATCATAGTTTTAGCATGAGAAGTTATGAGGTGAAATAAGCACCATGGAAGATACTTTCACAAGTAAGTTATGCAAACATCTATCAAGAATTACCTTAGAACAGCAGTTCAGAATCTTACTTAATTACTGCTGGTGACCTACTTCAGGTTTCACTTCTCAGCCCAAATACACACTGGTGAACTTCACGCGGGTTATGATCCTGTGTGCACACGCTATTATTTTGCTTTGATTGTAACCATGTATTTGGGAACAATATTTATGTTTGTGTATAATTTATGATTAGGAGAATGGACTAGATTATCTCCAGCATTTCTTCCAGGCCTATATTTTAAAATGCTGTGAGAGCTGCTCATTTTAGAAAACAGTTGAACCAATTATTCTGAAATTTTTTGCGAAGTTCAGTTCATCACAAGTGCCATCTATATCATTATCCTGAGGTACCAGGAATGGAACGTGTTTCTTGGCAATTTTTCTGCTTATTTACTATGCCAAACTTCTGTTTACTCAGATGCCAGACTGTAATACTTAAGTTAAACTTGACTTGACATGCCAAGGCTCTCTTCATCTAAACTCACGCCTTAATCTGTATTTATTTTCCTAACAAATCTCAATTTCTGCTTAGATTATGTAACATAATCAGTTATTCTGCAAACACTCTGGATTTAAGCCATTTTATGCTTGCTCTGTCTTTAAAAAGTAAATGACTTCTAGAAATATTTTATTAGTGATTAGCAAAAAGTTATCATCAAAGTCTACATTTAAAGCTTCTGATCAACTGAAGAGACCAAGAGAAGAGAAATAAGCAAAAAATTAAATAATTTCCTGTTAAAATATTTGCTACATAGAAAAATTTCAAAATCCTCCTGTGGCAAAAAAGTATATTTAGAAGAAGACAGAATGAATAATAATTTGAATTTGCCTTTAAACTACATTTTAATTCTGCCTATCTTCAAAATAAAATCTTGATAATTCAATAATCTGAAACAGACCTACAAAAGAACAGAACATATCTGGGACAAGTGGCATGGCAGACTGAAGTTTAAGCACTGGAGGTAGTACAGTTCCCAATCAGCCAATTTTTATGGTAAATTTTCTGTGCAAAAAAGTTTACGGTTTGATGAAACAACCAGTAAATGAAGCTTACCTCCAAAGGAAATAAAACTTGCTGCCCAGATTAGATGCTTTGAAAGCAACGGCAAAAGCTAAAAGCAACCAGCTTCCTGTCTGTCTGTCAGAAAGACCACAGAAAAATGAATGGGTAGTAGGAGAGGTGTCAAGGCATAATCAGTATACATTTAAGATAGAAAGCAAGAATCAAAAACTTAAACTGCTGAAAGGGCAACTGCCACATGAGATTTTTATCTTTAATAAGTTTCCCCTACAAAACAGTGTGGAAGATCTATTACACCATGAATTATGATACTATCTGTGAATTAGATTGCTGATGGATCAGACAACACGGGAGTAAACAGCACAGTGGGAATACAACCGCCTAAGCAGATACACGGGTCCAGTAGTAAAACAAATCTTCAGGTCAACATAAAAAATACCACACACACACGCGCGCGCACACACAGATGGAGCAAAGGGAATCTGGTTTTGATATGAATGGATTTTTCAGAACCTGCAAACCGTTGGAGGAAAATCATCCAGAAATTTGTTTGGTGAACTCCAATAGCTGTTTCATAGGGAAGATAAACGTAAGGAGGCTGAGCACTATAATAGACGGCACCATCTAAGAGAGATACATGTAAAGAGTATTAGGATGAAAAAACCCAACATCATTTAACGCCGGGACTAGTGCCTTTAATCCAACAAAGAGATCATATCCTAAGGGATGATATCAAGCATTCATCAGAAAGCAGACTCATAAATATTTTTGGAAGTTGCTGTCTACGTTACAGAAAATGCATCAGAGATTTTCAGCAGTTGATGTGAATTGCATTTTTATTGTTTTTTTTCACCAGCAGTATCCCAACAAAGAATATTTCTGAAACTGTTCTCAACCTCCCTACGTACAGAAGGTTTTATATGGAATCCTACTTCTGGTTCTGTCAAAAATCCATTCACAGACACAAGGACATTGCAATACATCACTGTACAAGTGTATGTTCAACCTGTTTAGCAACAAAGCACCAAAACTCAGTGTTCATTCTTGTTTAACATTTCAGTGTTAACCCAGAGAAGAAACAACCCTTCATTGTACTAGCTGAGAGACCATATTGAACTGCATCATAAAAATTTAATGGTGATTCTGCCACTTTCCTACATTTGCATGACGACCTGCACTCTTCTGGTATTTCTATAGTAGAAAATAACTTTGCTATTTTTTTTACCCTTTTTTTTTTAAAGGCAAAAAGATTAAAAAGAAACTTCAAAACAGAAGAGCAATGCTATATTAATCGAACAAGAATTAGAGCACATAGTGCTATAATCTGAAATAAGGTAAATAATATAAAGTGGAAGAAACCTCTCTAACCCTCCCCCCTTACCTTCCTCATACCTGAGGAGATACAGTGATGCAAGGTTCAGTAATACCTAGAAAACTGATGTTCTCTTGTGACTCTTCCAAAAGCCACAACAACCATTCCCAACCCTGATCCTTCTACGTAAATGAATTAGCAGTCTTTCATTGCCTGTCTCCTCCCTATTTTTTGATAATGTACATGCCTCATTAGAAGTGCAGTCCCTATTCGTATGTTTTTTAAAAGCACTCTGACGAAAACAAGGCAACTATAGCAAGCGTGCACAGCAGGCAGTTTCCAAGGGGTCATATCTTCACCGCATTAATCCAGGGACTGCTGCAGTACATCGTTTATTGCCATTTTGGCTCCAGACCTGTTTTTTAAAATAGTTGTAAGATATAGTGGGTATATTTAATGAAAAATGCATGCACTATCATTTCCTTTTACTAACTTCAAGCTGCAGAATTCAGGTACTAGCTGAACAATGTCTGTCTCCTGAAAGAGGAACTAAATGACATTTTACGTCACCTTAAAAACGTAGTTTGTGCTACTTTGCTGCATTTGAACTATTTTCATTTAAAAAAGCAAGAATAAGACATTAAAGTCAAGTACAAGAAAGCAAATAAAATAAATACCATTACATTCCAAAGTATCAGTCATCTGCTGAAGATTTAATCACAATCAGCCCATTTCTGTAAGTCCAGATACAACTAATTTTAATTGTTTTTTTGGAAACGGACTGGTTCACCTGTGGGGCAACACATGATACAAGGCTAATGTAATTTCAAATTTTACACAATCAAGACAAGTGACCATTTGGGGTTAAGAAGTAACATAATTTTTCAGCTGAAAAGAACATTCCTTGCAGTATTTTTTCAAATAAATTCCCAAAATTAAAGCACCTTTTCAGCCACAGCAATTGCATCACATTTGATTAGAAATACTCAACCCATCTAACACTAGGAGGTCTTTAATGGGCTGTGCTTTCTCAGGAAAATAAGATATTGCTCTACAAAGGCACTAATAGTAAATACTGACCTAACAAATGTAGAACAACTAGAGAACTGTGCGCTAACTGGCACATCAAGGCACAGAAAGATATCATCATCAATGACATGTTAGTAACACATACATGCCTGCAGACAAACAGAAGAACACAGAGTATGTGGATTTTACACGTATTTTTTGATAAATCAGTTATCTCTGGAACTAATACAGTACCTGAAAACAGATGTGCACCAAAATGCTGTCCACTAAAATGATCTCATTTTTTAAATTTATATATAATTTATTATTTTGTAAGAAAAACAGTTTATGAGGCCATGAATCAGGATTTCTAGCTATGCAGAAAATGTTTTGGTGATTCAGCATTATAAAGTGTGTATATTTACAGAAGTGCTTTTTTTCCATTCTCAAGCCATGATCACATTAATTTTACAGGAAAAAAGAAGTACCGGGAAAATTAATGATTGTGCATTTGTGATGGTTTGGTGGTTGGGGGTTTTTTGGTTTTGTTTGTTTGGTTGGTTGGTTTGGTTTTTTGGTGGTTTTGTTTTGTTTTGTTTTTAAATTAAGTGCGTGAGAAAGAAGAATCACAAAAACTACTCAGAAAAACTCCCCTGAATGTCCATTGTTTTTCCCAGTAAGTGCAGGAACAGAAAAATACTATAATAGCTAAATGGACTAACCAGAGAACCTCTGCCTACAGAACAAAATCACTGTAACAAATTGACAGCAACTGGGTTGATGATGTAGAGAGCCTGGCCCCCTCTGCTGTCTATTTTGTGTTTCTTCTAAAATGTTCCTAGTAAACCTACAGACTTAAAGAATAATGTTTTTGTATTTGTGAATGCCTTCCTCTGACTTAGACATTGATGGATAACCCTGACAACTCTTATAGAGGCTAATACAACAATGTGTTAGACCTGGAAAAGACAAGGTTTAGAAAGGCAAAGGGGACCCAAAGAGGTTACAAAATCTTCACGCACTGTATTACACTCTTTCAGATCTCTAAATCTAAAAATTTTCTGTATGTGTAATTGGGAATCAAAAGTGTCTACAAAAAGTGACAAATTCCTTTTGGTGACTAAACACTCTAAACCCGGGACAAGATGTAGATACACAGGTATGTCATAAAGTAGAGACACTTAACATCTGACTTAAAAGTAAAAAAATAAAACCTACATTTTAAATGTATTGCCTATAAAAATGAACTTTTGCAATATGTAAGTTGTATTTTGATCAAAAATGTAAATGTAGCATATCTTTAATAGGCTTTATATAACACTGATTTGTTACTATACTAGAATTCATCCTCAAAGGATTCTGTGAAATGTAGTATCTTCATTACAGTTCAAGGCTCATTATGCTCCCTTAGAGCTTCTTTCATAGAGGATCAGAATATTACAGGAACAAGGAAGAAAAAAAATGAGCCATTTGCATGGCTTTGTCCCTTGTGAACAATGCCCTGTGTTCCTTCTTTTAAATCCCATGCTCTTGGGACATACATCATTCTCCTCTGACACACATCAATACCAACTTTAGTCTCTTGCTCAGTCCACTGGCTTCTCCTTTCTATGTTTGCCTAGAGCAGCCTGCTCATGCACATTAACAAAGCAAAAAAGACATATACCGCCGAGGTTATAGCATTTGTTAAAAACGCCTGTGTAATATTAGTCACAGACAACAATACTAATTAAAAACAGAGCAAAACAGAATTAAATAAAAAAAATAACTTGCATCAAATATCTGATTTACACTTCTCAACAGCTAAACTAGAGAATTAAGTCAAGCCCAAATGGAAAATAAAGCCTTTGATAGCTGGTACTATATACAAGTCCTTAATCTGAACTCTGCCAAGGTTGAGCCTTCACAAAAAGCTTTCACTCAAAGCAGAATTGAACCAGGACCATTCATTGAAATTATGTGGAACACAAACCAAAAGAATTGCAGTCAGAGCACAGTTGAACCCAGCCTGGAAATAAAACTAAAAGTCTACTGGATTGACTTCCTGTACAGGTCTGTTTTCAGCTCAGTTACAGAGAAATAAAGGAAAAAAGGAAGCCTCTGCATCCTTTGCAAGGAATTCCCTTCCCTGGCAATCCTTCAGTGAGTCTCTCCAGATCTTAACACTTCTGTTACACCTATAAGAGCTTCTGTCTCTGGCTTGATCAGAAGTCCTCATTTGGAGAAAGATGTATGATCTTCACTTTCTCTCCCCCCGCATTCCTGTCCTTCAGATAAGCATTTCAAAAGCCCACCAAATTTCTTTCTTTCAGTATGATGACCAACTGTTTTAATTGGATGGTTTTGTCCAACAGGTTGCTTATGACTTCCTGTTGCAAATTCCCATTCACTCAACCCTGCTGCACACCAAGATAGGTAGCATGTAATACTAAGTTCACTTTATTAAGGCAGCTCACTATTATAAATAATATGGTTTTAATCTTGGATGATGTCACACTGACGGCCAGCTGAATATGAGCCAGCAGTGTGCCCAGGTGGCCAAGAAGGGCAATACCATCTTGGCCTGTATCAGGAATAGTGTGGCCAGCAGGAGTAGGGAAGTGATTGTCCCCCTGTGCTCAGCACTGGTGAGGCCCCATCTCGAATACTGTGTTCAGTTTTGGGCTCCTCACTACAAGAAAGACATTGAGGTGCTGGAGCATGTCCAGAGAAGGGCAACAAAGTTGGTGAAGGGCCTAGAGAACAAGTCTTATGAGGAGCAGCTGAGGGAACTGGGGTTGTTTAGCCTGGAGAAAAGGAGGCTGAGGGGAGACCTTATTGCTCTCTACAACTACCTGAAAGGAGGTTCTGGAGAGGTGGGGGTCAGTCTCTTCTCCCAAGTAACAAGCAATAGGACAAGAGGAAACACCCTCAAGTTGCACCAGGGGAGGTTTAGATTGGATATTAGGAAAAATTTCTTCACAGAAAGGATTATCAAACATTGGAACAGGTCGCCCGGGGAAGTGGTGGAATTGGCATCCCTGGAGGTATTTAAAAGATGGGTAGACGTGGTGCTTAGGGACATGGTTTAGTGGTGGTTTTGGCAGTGTTACATTGATAGTTGGACTCAATGATCTTAAAGGTCCCTTCCAACCTAGACAATTCTATGATGTTCAAAGATACTTTTTCCATTTTGAGTTCCTTAATTTCAGCAACATTGAACCCAAATCTCTTCCTTTAAGGGAGACAGGCTTAAAATGTGACTCCGGAAAGTCTGAAAAGTTCTGAGATTTAGGTAGATACAAATAGTTTCGTAACTTTTGCTATCACCAGCTTCCCTCAGCAAGTGTCGTATTCACCAGTTGATCTTGTATTCTGTCCTGGTTTGAGCAACACGGGACTAATTTCTCTTTCAGTAATTTTACGTTTCAGTAAGGTCTCTTCTAATGCTAGGGAAAATGGCATTCTAGAAGACTCTAGTGCCTCAGTTTGTGAAAATAGTTACTTCATAGCCAGCTATGCTATGTGGGTTTCAAGATCTCAGTGTTTTCGAGTTAGCCAGGTGTGGGGATAAGGAGGAACAAAACCTGGGCACTTGACCCAAGCTGGCCAACGGGATTATTTCATACCATGAATGCCACATTCAATATAAATTAGAAAGTTTGCTGGGGAGTTCTCTCTCTCCTATGATGGCTGTGATCCTGAGAACTCCTTGCCCTGATGCCGGACCCTGAGGCCTTCCCTTCCTCCTGAAGCCATAGCACTCGCAGTGTCCGACATTTGCTGTCCACTGCGGGGAGTGCCCAGCTTCCTACTGACAGAACTGGCTGAGTATAATCCTTGTATATTTTGTAGTGGTATCAGGATCAATATAGGTTCTTTAGTATTATTCATGTTAATTATTTAGTATTATTCTATTAAATCTGTTTATATTTCAATCCTCGGGTTTCCTTGTTTTTTTTCCCCGATTCCTGTTCCCGGGTGGGGAGGAGTCATCAAGTGATAGAATAATTGTCGAAAGAACAATAAATTGTTGTGGGTTCCTCAAACCATAACACATTCCCATCCTAGCTGAGACTTACACTCAGCTTCACTACTCAGGCTCTGCTGCTAAGACAACTGCTCTGTTTTCCCACTCCTTGCCATGATAACAACTGTGACAGTCACAACAGTTTTATCACATCTTCCCAATAAAAGAAAAAAATCATTATAGTTCTATTTAAAATGCTTCACAAGTGCTCATCAGCCCCTCTGAAGTAAGTTTTACTACACTCACATCATAGGTGGAAAGAAAATCAAACACAAAAAGGTTATGTTACTGCCTAAGCCACTCAGATGACTAACATCAGAGATGAAAACGCAACTGCTGCAGATTCCAAACTCCTTTTCTGCATGTACTCCCAGAACAGCTTGTCTTCCACGGGCAAAACCTGAAGAACAGTGAAGTCTGGCTAGGGGAAGGAATACTACTTTAGAAAACAGAGAGACATAGAAAGCATTCTAGCTTTACATCAGTTTGCAACATATTGGCCAACACTATACATTCTTCTAAATGCATTTTATTCTCCACACAAGTGGATTTCTCTCTATTTGCCCCTGTCCACACAGCCAAAAAGGTGTGGTTTTCTTTCATATAACTAGCATGAGTAAGACATTTCCTGCAATCTTACTGTAAATAGCAACAGAGAAAATGCAGTTTTCACTGCCTTGCCTTGAGGCAATGCCTTCTTATGGGAAGATATACAAGTGCTGACTGTACCTAGCTTCATCTTCGTGAAAACTACCAAAGCCTTGTCTTCACTTGGCTATTACAGATTTATAACTTGCGTTAGGTATTTTGCTATAAGTGCTGTTTTTTTAATAAAGATTCAGTACAATAAGTATATAGACTAAATTTCTACATGTTTGTCTCTCTCCAAGTCAGTCTGTCAGAGGTGGAGGCTTTTACTGAACAGTAAAAGCATCACGATATACCAGGACTTAGTCCATAGATCTGTTGTGCTTTTCTAGCTAACATGTGTGTTCTCTTAGTCAACAAGTGGTTAGTACAGTGTTTTTACCCAACAGTGAATGAAACAGTGAAACTGTGTATCTTTACACAGTGAATGAAAATGAAAACTTGCACGCTCTGACATTAAGGGTAAAAGTCCTGTTTGTTTCAATAGGAACAGAATTCACGCCCTCATAATTATGTGTAAGAGAACAATTTTAAACTAAAGAATATTCTTCACCTAAAAAGTCATCATAAACAACTGGAAATACACTGATAATCTGGTAATTCAAAGCAATACACAAACAAAAAGGGTGCCCATCAATAGTCAGATATTATTATGGCCAAATTTCAAACTTCAGCAATTTTAGCCTCTGGTCTAGAAAAAACAAGCAAGCAAAGAAGTAAAATGCAAATAAAACAGAAAAAATATCATCTCATTGTACCTTACTTCAAACTCAAAAATAGCCAAATAAACTTTCTCAAATTAAAAAAAAAAATTAAAAAAAATTACTTGTGAAGAAACATGAAGCATGTGAAAGCTGTCCCCAAAAAGTTTCAGCTTTCACAAATTTCTGTTTGCATGAATTCAGATGCTTAACACTAATACTGTTTTACAACTATCCTATTAAACTATATAGACAAACATATATATAAATTAATATTGCATTACTCAGATACCACAAATTATTTTTCTTTCAAACAGTTTCAAGAATTTTATCAAGTATGCTTTCATCAAGGCCTGGTATTTTCTACTTGCATAATACCACTGATAAAGAAGTGCTGTTTGAATGAATTGCACTCTTACATTACCTGTTTTATGGCACCTTTTTCTGGAAACATACTATTGACTCTATATTATGTCACTCTAGTGGAAGACTGAGCAACATTTTCTATATTCTGATTATGTACACCTAATCCTTTATACCTTTCTACCACGTGCTATGAAGTATCTTTAAAAATAATGTACAGTGTGTAGTGTAGAATTTTTAGTCCTGCATAGATTTAGCCATGTTTTGTATTTTATTCTTATTACAAATTCTCAGAAGCCACTATGGCATATGTGCTGAATGTGGCTTAACAGAAGTATTAATGTATTTCAGAGGACACAGTAAACTCATTCTTGAAGAACAGTAGCATGCATACAAAATAATTTTTAATATATTGTCTAAGTAGAGTCTTGCTCAACAAGCAAAATTATTCTTCATTGATAATCCTGATCTAAATAATACTTTCTACTGTTTTCATTGGACACCGGATCAGGCTTAAAATGTGTAACTGCATTCTTAATTCCAATCTGTATTTGCAATAGGAGAGGTGAAAACCTCCAACTATAATAAAACTAAAATTTAAGAAAATATTTTTATTTTTAAATTCTACACTTTGCCTTCAGATCTCTTTTTCAGGCCTGACCAATTTCTTCGAAATGATCATTTGGTATCTATTTCCCGAGATGTATGACAACTAGACAGCATACTTCTTTCCCGAACATGACCGTAACACAGGTTATAGGAAGAAGCTTTACATTTGATTTAAGAATACATATGAAAGTAACCATTTCATTTATCTGACATTAAGAAAAACATTTCCATTAACTACTATGTTTACTTTATGTATACTACTAAAAGTTATTTCACCCTATTGTATTTCCTTGTCCCACTTGTGTTTATTTCAACTTTTACTCAATCCCTCAAAAATGGAAGGAAAAGTCTAAATTGATTTTGAATTAATTGCTTCATGAATTTTACTCTGATAACCTTATGTATCTCCTATATGCCTCATCACAACAAAGGAAAGTTCAAAGGAAGAAGAAAAGATCTGTAGCATCAGAAAAATCTGGTAAGGCCTGCATTTTATAGTACGCTTATGTTGCAGTCTGCTGCTCAACAATTTGCATTGAAATTGTTGCTAGGTATTCACCTCTGCTGATATTTTTCATATAAATGGGAAAAATAGGAATCGGACTGTACGGACAAGTCAAAAGTAGATTATAAGAAAGAAAAAGTATAAAAATGTTATAAGTATATGAAAAATTTGATTACTTGACTTAGCATAGAATAATACAATTTAATCAAAATTGAGAAATATAAATCTAAGTAGAATTTCTGTGCACTGATGGAGAATTAAGTAGGAGACATTCATAATTAAGCTTTGGTTTTGAGGCAGCAGTTAAACAGACTTATGTGAGAGCTCTATCAAAGTAGGTAACCATGTCTCAAATACAAAAATCTGTTTCATCATTTATAGTTTTTATCACATCATATAGCATAACTTTCACATGAGAACAAAGGTCATTTTAAAGCAAACTGTTGTTCTAAGGTAACTTTTAATTTGAGGACCAAATGTAAATTGCTATGGTGAATGCACGTTAGGTCACTAAAACAACGGTAGCTAAACTCAGATGTGACCTAGCAACCCAGGTGTTCAGGAAAAGTGCTGTTAACAGTAAGGATTGATGATCTAATCAAACTGTCACACTCAGATCCTCAGCAGGGTGGTTGGAGGGGAGGTGGAGGAGGATAATATTCAGAAAGCAAGCACATGCTTAGTGTTACTTTAAATTGATGCTGACATTTTCAATTGTAAAAAGAAATTTTTTCCTAAGTAATATAGGAAACAACTCTCCTAACCTTCCGGAGGATATCAGATAATCAGAGAGCTTGTTTTGCAAAAGCCAACTTCTCAGATGTGTGACTTTATGAAATACAAACTATCAGACATGTTAGAGATTCAAGATGATAGCAAATATTTTAATGCTTTTCTTTCATTTAGATACGTATAAATGGGTATTTAGCTAAGTCTGTGCATATGCACTTGCTATGCATATACCATAAAGCAAAATAATTAATAAACCAATCTATTTGTGGTCATACCTCTATGCGTTCTGCCCTCATGCTGGCTCTTGACTATACCACTAAAGACTCAGCAAACTGCCAAGCAAAAATGTCAACAAATAAGTAAATGAGATGAAGCTTCAGTGGTCTAAGGAATTGGTTCTGCCTCACATTTTTTAATATTAACATCTGCCTATTTGCAAGGCATACAGGACTCTCTTATTGTAGAAGTAAAATATTCCCTTACGTGAGTTTGCCCATGAGTGAAGTCGGCAAACAGTTATAAATGGGTAACAGTGACTTTACAATCAGAAGACTGTTTTCCTTCTTCAATTAACAGCTGGAAAGAAAACAGCTTAATGTGTCAGAAACTGGGCAACTATACTGCTTTAATCACAAACGGTAGCCATTTTCTGCATGAGGTTCCGAGATGGCCATTTACAGCAGTATGCCATCTTCGCACCCCCCTTAGATAATGACGGTTTGTTGATGGCGAACTTGTATGGAAATTTTCAGAAAGCCAGCAGGAGGATTAGGCTCTTGGTGTCTCTATCTTGACCTTGGCTGAAGTAGTCTGAGTGTACAGCACTACACAGGGTGATGGCAATCAACAAAAATAAGACCGTGGATCTGAAATTCTAGAAATTATCTCTCATCTGCCTGCAACGAGCCGTGTATTATATAAATGGTACAAAACCAAGAACTCATTTTATGAAGGGTATTGCCAGTGAGCCACAGGTGTACAAACACAAGCAGTTCAAATATGATAAGTAGGAGTAAGGTTTTCTTATGTAAAATCATGCATCTGCTCTGTGTTTACACTTTTATTTGTCTTGCAGCTCTAGAGATAGTGAAGCTAAACATCATTCTATATGAAGCAATCTCCACAACTACATAAGCATAATGAAGACAGCAAGGAGCCTTTTTAAAAAATCATAAGTTTCAGACATATCAATTATAGAAACTTAAAGCCTTT
>VFFE01007106.1:128836-139889 GCA_008921705.1 Burhinus oedicnemus | reverse complement strand
GGGGTGGGGTGTCTACACAGCACCCTGGGGCCCCCAATTCAGGCTGGGGGGGTCCCTGCAGCACCCAGGGTCCCCCACCCCGGGGGGGGTGTCCATGCACCCTTGGGTGCCTGGGTCTCTCATCCCATCCGGGGGGGGGTGTGACCCCTGCAGCACCCTGGGTCCCCCATCCTACTCTGAGGGGGGCCCTGCACACCTAGACCCCATATCCTCCACCCTGGGGGGGGGGTCTCTGCACCTCTGTACCCCCTGATCTCCCACTCTGGGGGGTCCCTGCACCCCCAGACGCCCTGTTCCTCACCCTGCAGGGTCCCTGCAGCAGCCGGGGTCTCCTACCCCACCCGGGGAGTCCCTGCACCCCCGGAACCCCAGGTCTCCCACCCTACGGGGTCCCTGCACCCCCGGACCCCTCAATCCCCCAACCAGGGAGTTCCTGCACCCCCAGACCCCAGGGTCCCCCACCCTGGGGGATCCCTGCACCCTCTGACCCCCAATCCCCCACCCAGTGAGTCTCTGGACGCCCAGACCCCAGGGTCCCCCACTCTGGGGGGTCCCTGCAGCACCTTGGGTCCCCCACCTCACCCTGGGGGTCCCCGCATCCCCGGACCCCCCGATCCCCCATCCGGGGAGTCTTTGCACCCCCGGACTCCCTGTTCCCCACCCTGGGGGGTCCCTGCACCCCCGACCCCCGGAGCCGCCGCCGGGCCCGGCAGAGCGGGGCGGGGCGGAGCGGCGGGGCCAGCCCCGAGGGTGGGCCGGTAGCCGGGTCCCGGAGCCGCCCCTCCCGCAGCCGCAAGGCGCAGCGCCCGGGGTGGGGGGGCGAACCGGCGGCGGGAGGAGCGGCCCGGAGCATCCCGGAGCCGCCGCCCCGTCATGGAGGACCGAGCCGCGGGCAGGAGGGACCCGGACGGCGCTTACGGTACCGGGGCCGGGCACCCCCCCACCCCCCCCACCCCCCCAAATGCACCCCAAAACCAGCCGGGTCCCTGCCATGGGGCTGCTCCGAGCCCCCCAAAAGTGCCCTGAAGCAGCCGTGTTCATGGCGGGGCTGCTCCAAGCTCCCCAAAAGGCACCCAAGGCAGCTGTCTCCCCGGCACTGGGCTGCTCCCACAGCTGCGCCACCATCGCTGGCTGAATTCCCACCCTAAAAATAAAGTGGGGGGAAAAAAGGATCGTGCGGTGCTGGCTGGGCAGGAGCCCAGCGCCGCCGGGGGAGTGAGGCAGGGGCCCTCCGGCCAGCCCTGGCGCCGGCTGCCCACACTGCTCCAGCCACGCTGGGACTCTGCGGGACCCGAAACCTGCTGGGGACCCCCCACCCCAGTGTCACCACTCCCAGCTTCTGCCGTTCTTCCATTCTTCCGAGTGATTTTGGGTATCTTGGGCAGACTCCCGAGAGCAGCAGGGAAGCATTTTTGGAGAAAACCATGTGGAAATGGATTTTCCAAGGGGATAATTGTTTCCACGCCTGGAAAGCAGAGGCATGGATGGAGGGAAACGACAGCTGGAGATTATTTTCTTCCCAATTCTGCTTATCCCGAGGCTTTTGGTTAAAGCTCCCCCTGCTTCTCTGTTTGTGTGCGGTAGGGAGAGGAGGATGAGCAGCCCCTTCCTCCCATCCCAGCCGTCCCCCAAACTGTTTTTCCTGTTCCTCCTTTGTCTCTGCAGGGACGCCGCAGAAATACGACCCGACTTTCAAAGGTCCCATCTATGACAGGTAAGAGAAGCCTCTTGCGGAGGCACCGGTTTTGGCAGTGCCGTGGCCCGTCTCCTTGTCCCCAATGGTCCTCTTCCCGCTGGCAGGGGCTGCACGGACATTATCTGCTGCATCCTGCTGGTCATCGCCATCGTGGGCTACGTGGTGGTGGGCGTCGTGGGTACGTACCCAGGGGCCTGCTGTGCCGGTTTTTGCCATGTCAGCAAGTTTTCGGCAAGAGGGAAAGCTCAGCTTGCGGCCGGCTTGGTGTCCGTGCTGGCAAAACCCGATGCCGAGGGGTGTCGTGTCCTCCTGCTCATCCAGATGGGGACAGGAGGGTCCCCACGGGGGTTGGGGGAGGGGGATAAAGGAGTAAGGTGACCACAGCGGTGTTGTTCTGCCTCCCCCCGCTCAGCCTGGACCCACGGGGACCCCCGGAAGGTGATCTACCCGACTGACAGTCGTGGCCAGTTCTGCGGGCAGCAGGGAACCCCCAACGAGTAGGTGTCCCAGCTCACAGCCATCGCTCACTGGCACCCCGGAGAGACCATAACCTTGGGGTGGTGCCGAGATGGGCAGCTGTGGCTGCCAGGGAGCTGCAGAAAAACATCCTAGCAGCTTGCAGATTCTGGTTTTGGGGGGAGTTTGGGGGTTTTTGGGACACTCCATGTCGTGCGGTCCCCCTTCCCCTGGGCGCAGGGATGCGGGTGCTTCCTGTGGCCTCTCCCAGGGCACGCGGTTGCCCAAATGGGGCTTTTTTTTTTTTAATCATTTTTGCCTGGTTCACTTTGCAGAAAGAAACCTTTCCTCTTCTACTTCGACATCGTGAAGTGTGCCAGCCCACTGGTGCTGCTGGAGTTTCAGTGCCCAACCACGCAGGTACTGATCCCGGCCCCAGGGTGCTGTGCTGGCCACGGTTCCTCGATGCTCTGCTTCTCCTCGCGGAAGCTGAAGGCGAAGGATTTGCAGCATCCCGGCACCTTCACGTGTCCTCTTCTCCCATCCAGATCTGCGTCAGCAAATGTCCGGACCGGTACCTGACGTACTTGAGCGCCTACAACTCCCGGACGCCCGCCGAGCTGGAGTACTACCGGCAATTCTGCATCCCTGAGTTCAAAAACCTGCAGAAGGTGGGTTGCAGGGAGCACGGTGGCAGCATTCCCCCAGCAGCCCTGGCAATGCTGGCGTTCCCCAGCGTGGTAATTCCTGCCTGAAGCGTTAACATCCAGCTCTGTCCCCTTCCAGCCTCCCATCGAGGTGCTGAAGGACAAGGAGTGCCCGGCCATGATTATCCCCAGCACTCCACGTAAGTCCAGAGGGCTAATGAGCTGCGATGAGCTGACTAACGAGCCCGCTTGCCTCCACCACGGTTGGGGGAAGCGGCTGCTTCACAGGGCTGGCTGTTGGGATTTTTTGGGGGCTCCTGTTAGGGGTTTCTGGGGACCCAGCGTAGGTTTGTGACCACGGGGAGGGGGTTTTGGCTCGTTTGCCCAGAGCGGGTTGGATGAGAGTGGCTGAGGTTTGCGCCACTGAGTTTCCCCCTCCTCTCGCCCAGTGGCACGGCGATGCTTCCCAGCCATCCGGGCCAAGAAGGGTGTCATCATGGTTGGCAACGAGACCACCTACGACGATGGCCACGGGCGCAGGAGGAACGTCACCGAGCTGCTGGAAGGGGCCAAGTGAGTCCCTGCTGCCTTCATGCTGGGCAGGCACTGCAGTTCACCGGTCTTTGCTGGGGCGGTCCCGAGAGAGAGCACTTGTGGGGGACACCAGCAACGTGGTGGGGACACGACCATAGCTGGGAGAGTCTCTTAATGAGCTTCTTCCTAATTATGGCTTCACCAGAAGGCAAACAAATGGTTTTATCCACCGGCACTTCTGCACGGCGTTCGTTGACTGATTTATATTGCAGAAGAGCCTTGAAAGCCCCAGCACGGACCTGTGTTTGCAAGAAATCCTGCCCTGAAACCCACGTTCTGTGTTGGGAACAGGAGCTGGAAGGGGTGATGAAGGGGAAACAGCCCGGTCAGCGTAAAGGAAGACGGTGCCAGGAAGTCGGCCTCAGTCTTGTTGAATTTTGTTGCTTTCAGGGAGTCTGGCAGAGGGCTGTTTGGCGGGGGAGGACAAGGGGCCATTGAGGCAGCACGAGTACAGGCAGAGCGCTGATGCTCCTCCGCTTCTTCCCCCCGGCTTCCGCTTCATTTGTGTTTTATTTTTATATTCCAGAAAAGCAAACGTGGTCCTGGAAACCAGACAACTGGCCATGAAGATCTTTGAAGATTACACGGTCTCCTGGTACTGGATAATAATGTGAGCAGGGGCCAAGCTATGTGTTACGGCCGTCCCTCCCCGTGGGCAGCTGGACCGGAGCCTGCAAGGGCTGACGCTCTGCCGGGCTTGGTGCCGTGCTCAAACGTGGGGCAAAACTCATGAATTACCAACATTTTTAAAAATTTATTTTATTTTTTCCCCTGGCCTTTGCATAATTTCCAATCAAACAGAATGAGAGATGGTGGAGGGCGTTTTGGAGTGACTTTACTCCAATCCTGCTTGCGCTCCATCCCCTCCACCATCAATAATTCCCATTTTTACCGTTGCCCCATCAATAAAGCTCGAGACAGGGGAGAGGACAAGCAGAGTGATGGAGGAAAGCAGCAGGGAGGGGGTGGCATCGCCTGGTTTTTAACACATTGCTGCCTTCCTCCCGCAGAGGTCTCGTGATCGCCATGGTGGCTAGCTTAATCTTCATTGTCCTGCTCCGCTTCCTGGCTGGGATCATGGTCTGGGTGATGATCGTGATGGTGATCCTGGTGCTGGGCTACGGTGAGCAAGTGGTCAGGAGCTTCTCCCTGGCTTTCCTCGGTTTCCTTTCCCTATCTTAAGCAGGATTTGCATGAAGAAAGTTCATACCCAACATCCTTCCATGTGTCTTCTGCCTCAGCATGGGCATCAGTGGGGTTGAGCAGAGGTTGCCAGCATCTCGGTCTCCGCTTTTCAGTGCAAATATGACAATCTTCTGCTTTTCACCACAGGAATCTTCCACTGTTACATGGAATATGCAAAACTAAAAGGGGAAGCAGGTTCTGACATCTCCCTGAAGGACCTGGGATTTCAGACTGACCTACGCGTCTACCTCCACCTGCGGCAGACGTGGCTGGCATTCAGTAAGTCTCCGTCCTTCTCTGGATTGGGGGACGGGACAGGGTGGATGCACCCCAGCCCCTTTGAGGGACAGGGCTTGGGAAGGAACAGCACAGAGGTTTGGGGTCTTCTCGGTCTCTTCCTGGCTGTTTGCAAAGGATTGAGCTAAGGAGGGCGGTTTTGCTTGATGCCACCTCTGCCACAGCACTGAGCTTACGGACAGGGCTGCTCTTCCACATGAACTGTGGGGCTGGATGTCCCCTGAGGAGCATTCGGTGCCACGATGGATCTGCTTGGGAAGGCAAAGGCCACCTGAAGGTGGCCATTGGGCGCCATCCGTGCCCTCATGCTACCCAGGCCTCCCCTTCTCCTCCCAGTGATCATCTTGTGCATCGTGGAGGTGGTGATCATACTGCTGCTCATCTTCCTCCGCAAGAGGATCCTCATCGCCATCGCGCTCATCAAGGAGGCCAGCAGGTGCGGGCATCCCCCTGTCCCCAGACAGAGGTGGCCATTGTCACCCATCACGGTGGGAGGACTTGGCGATGGCCAGGTTCCAGTCGCTGAGGTCCTCCCATCGCTACAAGGGTTTTAACCATCTTCTTGGCAGGGCTATTGGTCACATCATGATGTCACTGCTGTTCCCCTTGTGCACCTTCTTCCTGCTGTGTCTCTGCATCGCCTACTGGGCCAGCACCGCCGTGTATCCTTTCCTCTTTGTCTTCCTCTTTCCTGCACCTCCGCTCCCGGGGAAGGAAGCTCCTCAGAAATCAAAGGTCTTCCAGGGCGCTGAACATCTTACAGGATTAGTGACATATCCGTTGGATAAACTGCCAGCTTCAGTCTCCAAGTTTAACTTAAAATAAAACCCAACATAGAAAAGTGATCGCAGGAGGCCAGTGAGAGCAGAACTGAGTTAGATATGCCGAGGATTTGGGTTTGGGGTTTGCAAAATTTCCTTAACCGTTGCTCTGCAGTTTCCTCTCCACCTCCAACGAGGCCGTCTATAAGGTGTTTAATGAGACTGCCTGCCAGTTTTCTGGGCAGACCTGCAAACCGGAGGTGAGGACGTTGGGAAACTCATACAAATGCTATGCTTAATCTGTCAGAGATAAGACTGGTTATTCCATGAAACATACTCTGGTGGCTATTCGAGCCTGCAAGCTCTTCCAAGTGAAATTCCACCTTTCTGAACTTGTTTACGTCATGTTGTTATTTTTCTTCAAGCTGTCGTGTGCGCAAAGCTGACTTTAAAGTCTGAGCAAGCGCTACCGGTTGAAAAATTAAGCAGGATAATGTCTTCTGAAAGTCATGATTGCTTTGGGTTGAGCAAAAGGTGCTATCGGTCCACCTTGTGGCGCACCTCCGTCTGCTGCAGTGCATGAGCATCTGCTGTCCTCTCTAGACCTTCAACACAAGCAACGTCACCAAGCTGTGCCCCGATGCCCAGTGCCTCTTCGCGTTCTACGGGGGTGAGACGGCGTACCACAAGTATCTCATCATCCTCCAGTTCTTCAACGTCTTCATGTTCTTCTGGCTCGCCAACTTCGTGATTGCGCTGGGCCAGGTGACGCTGGCGGGGGCCTTTGCATCATACTACTGGGCCTTCAAGAAACCCGACGACATGCCCGCCTTCCCCCTCTTCTCTGCCTTTGGCCGTGCACTCCGGTACGTCCCTCTCGAAAAGGACTTGTGAGCTTCTTGAGGTTGTCCCCTTCTAACCGGAGCAATCTTTCCCAGGTACCACACCGGCTCACTTGCCTTTGGTTCCCTGATCCTCGCCATTGTCCAAGTCATCAGGGTCACTCTGGAGTACCTGGACCACAGGTTAAAAGGTACTGAAGCTGAAATGGCAAATGAGTGGATGAACGAGGTTGGCTGCTTCTGCTTTCCTTGGTGCCAGAGCTCGTGGCTAACATCCAGGGCAATAATTTCAGTATTTCAATAGGGAATCGAGATTTTCCTTTTAGGATCCCGTAGTTATCTCTTCCTCCAAGAGACATTCCACGGGGCAGGAGCCGAGGGATGTGCTGCGGCTGCCAGGCTAAGTCAACCAATCCTGGGTGTCTGTACAGGCGCCAGGGACGTCTGCGTCTGGCCGTATGACTCAATTGATGGTGAAATGCAACCAGCGAGCAGAAGCGTGGGAAGAGCGCGCAAGGCTCATCCCACTGTCTGCAGCAGTATCAGCCTCCTGGGGAGGCTGAGGACAGGCCGTAGGGGGGGAGGCTGTGACGGGGCAGTGGGACATCTCGTTAGGGACCTTGAAGTTGCTTCTGTAGGAAAAGGTGTCTCTCGCTTTGGCCGCTCACCCTCTCCCGTGGCCTTCCTCCAGCTGCAGATAATAAGTTTGCAAAGTTCCTCCTGAGCTGTCTGAAGTGCTGCTTCTGGTGCCTGGAAAAATTCATCAAATTCCTCAACAGAAACGCGTACATCATGGTAAGAGTCTCCCAGCGTTAACGCCCAAAGGGTCGTGACTACGGTGGGGGGGTCTCCACACTCCTGGAGATTTCTTTGGGTGGCTGTTGAGAACCATGTCTCCCGACATTGTGGGAAAATGAAGCTTTTCAGTGTTTCCCAGCCATTTCACTGGAAAGCTTCAAACTCAGCCATGTCACTTTGACTGTGGGAGGGACCTTCTCAGAGACAAACGGGGGGGGGGGATTCAGCTTTTGGTATCTGTGATCCCTGACCTGTCAGTGGATGAAGATGCACTTCCAGGGTGGGATTTGTCTGAGTTTTACTCAAAGATGGGATGAATTGCACCCTCTTCTTAGCAGTGAATTCAGTGTGGCTCCGTTTCTCTATTCTCTGCCCCTTTTTTCCGGGACCCCCTCTAGATCGCCATCTACGGCACCAACTTCTGCACCTCCGCCAGGAACGCGTTCTTCCTGCTGATGAGGAACATCATTAGGTGAGATGCTGGTGGGTGCAAGGGCTGTGCTCTTGACAGCAGACTTGGTTATTTCCAAGTCCCTCTCGCTGCCAAAGACCAACCCTGATCTGCCTGCCTTGTTTTCAGGCTTTCACGGTGTTTTATGCCATGTTTGCAACGCGTGTACACGTTGGCTGCCTCCTCCCAAGCTTCCTTCTGAATTCGGGGTGGGGAGCGGATGCAGCTGCTCATCTCTCTCTTGTTTGCAGGGTGGCTGTTCTAGATAAAGTCACAGATTTCCTCTTCTTCCTTGGTAAACTCCTCATCGTGGGAAGCGTTGGTAAGTGCTGGGGACTGGCAGTTTCTCCTCGGGGTGTACAGCTGCTGTAGGTTTTCGTAGCTGGTTACGCCTCCCCGAAAACTCTGCTCTCTTCACTCCTCCCATGAAAACTGTTCCTTTCTATCCTGTTTTACGTCTTCCCTGCACCCATTTGCTGCCTTTCTTCCGCCTGGCATCCCACAGCGATTTCCATTGTTTGCTTTTCCAGGAATCCTTGCCTTCTTTTTCTTCACCCAGCGGATAAAGCTGGTCCAAGACACAGCGCCGCCCCTGAATTACTACTGGGTCCCTATTCTGGTGAGCTGCTTTCTCGTCTTTTGGTGAATTTAGGAGTGATAGAAAGAGATCCTTAACACGAATGCCTTAAAAACACCCCTCCGCTCGCTGCTTCTGAAGGACCTTCTTTGTTGGAGGTGTTTTCTCTGTCCCTGTCGAAATAAGCCCTTTGTTTCAGCCAGCCACGAAGAGGCGTCTCGCCCTTCCCATGCTTCCCAGATTGGCCTCCATCCACTGTTGTCCCTGAGGCCTTTTGTCCTGAATCAGGCTGGTCCGAACAGTCCTGCCCTGTTCGTTTCTTCTCCTTTCCCAGGGGAATTTGGGATTTAGCAGGTTTCCTCCTCCCAGCTGAGGGACCGGGGCTTTTGTGCTCTTTGCAAGATGCCAGATCATGGCGTGACCGCACAATTTCTCTTTTAGACGGTGATCGTGGGCTCCTACCTCATTGCCCACGGGTTCTTCAGCGTCTATGGCATGTGCGTGGACACCCTCTTCCTCTGCTTCTGTAAGTGGCTGTCTCGGAGGGTCCGTCTCCCACTGGGCAGGAGTCTGTGGGAGCAAAACCTCCCTCCCTTCGGGGCTGAACCCGAGTCGTCTAGATTTGGGGTTTGCTCCAAATTCCTGGGGCCTCTCTGTGTGTTTTTTTCTCCCACTTTTTCCCTTATGAACTCCTACCCGCGTTCTTACCAGCTTCTGCTTCCCCCCTGCCTGCTAGCAACAGAAACCCACAGCCTGTCCTTGGGTCTCCTGTGGTCTCTCTTGGTCTTTCTGTTTTGGTGCTTTGGTCTTGGTGGAACCTAACTGCAACTAACTTCAATTTTCCTTTTTTTTTTTTCTTTTTTCTTCTTTTTTTTCCCCTCTCCCCCTTGTGTCTCTCTTCACATGTTCTCCATCCTTCGTCTCTGCCCTGCCTCTCCCCGGCTTTTCTGCTATTTTTCACTCTTCCCCATCACGGCCGCTTCTTCCTGGGGTTGCGAAAAAGGTGAAGATCTGGAGAGGAACGATGGATCTCCCGAGAGGCCTTACTACATGTCCCCCGAGCTGAGTGATATCCTGCTGAAGGGGAACCTAGAGCCTTCCAAAAGCGCCGATAGCCAAGGCTAGGGGCTGGCCCCGGGAGGAAGGCTGCATGCTGGGGGGGATGGGGGGCGCCGCAGGACTGTCTCGGCCCCCCAACCCAAGCAGAGTTCTCCTAAGCCCGCGGGTGGCAGCCACAGTGCAAATCTTTCCCCTGGATGTCCTTCAAAGCCTTGAGGGTAGAGGGGGTGCCGATTCCTCAGTGCCCAATGCTGTATCAAATCTACCTTCCTGCCCAATAATGAATGTTCTTGTATCGAGAGAACGAACCTAGAGTGTCACCTAGAGTTAATCTGGGGTCCCACGTGTCCCACACCCGGTGAGGAGTGCTCCGCTCCGGCAAGTGGCCAGGAATCTGCTGGGTGCTGAGATATAGTTGTGTTTCCCGTTGAAGTGGATAGCTTTGTTCCTAACCGCCAGCCATGAAAGGGATGGGAGAGCTGCTCTGCTCGCAGGAGGTATCTGGTGTTGCAGGACGGCGGTTCGTGGGACGGGCTGAGTGGGTTCCGCAGCCAGAAAACTGGTCTTTCCACACTTTCCTCTTCGTTCTGCCCCCAGCAAAGAGCAGCAGAGCCTCTTTCCTCACCCACTCTTTCTATGCAAAACCGGGTTGGCGCACTTCAAAAGATTTCTTTGTGAGATCGCAGGTCTTTTGCTTTTAAGTCCGTTGCATGAGCAGCGCCTTCATCACAACACAGAGCTCACCCTTTTTGCAGCCAAAAACCTCTTGTTTCCTCGTGCATCAGTTTAGGGAAGCCAAACAGAGCTGTCGCCAGTGGCGAGCTGTTAAAACTCAGAGGGTTTTTACTCGCAGCATCCCTGGCTTAAAATGGTTTCTCTTGCTGGTTGCACAGAGGTTTAATTGCTGCAGGGAGGTGGTGGCTCGTCCTGGGAGCTGCTTTTCCCCCCGGCCCCAAGGTGGTTGAGTTGATGGTTTGGCTTCTGCCTGGTCCAGGCTCCTTTGGGCGGAGGAGCTGGAGCTGTAATGAATTTCCGTGCTAACGCAGACCGTAGGTGGGAGCACATAGAGACCTGCAGGCTGGGGTGGTTGTGGGACTGAAGAGGGAGCCAGCGCGGAAAGCAAGTCCCCAAGCTGGCTCCGGCGACTCTGAATTGCCAAGGGTCCGTCAAGGGAAGGTGATTTCCGGAGGAGCGGTGTGAGCATCCCTGCCGGGCTGGGAGGCTGCAGGGAAATAGTGCATTGCGTTGGTGGGTGTTACACCGGGGACGTATTGTGGCGTCTCTACGGCTAGAGAAATCAGACCCCCAAAAATCCTCAGTTTGACCAAGAGGCAGCTGGTGGGGGTTCCAGCCCCTAAAGAAATGGCAGCCACACACAGGCTGGATCCTCACTTCGTTTCCTCCTCTTGATGGTCCAGAAATGATCAAGATTTTTAAAAAATGCCATTCTGGCTGCACACAGCCGGGGTAATTGTGGCCAGATCTCCCATTACAAATGCTCACGCAGACAGAGAGCCCCGTCTTTCGAGTCGTGCCCTCTCAGGACAAAGCCATAGTGTTAACCGTCATCTTTTCATCACAGAAAATTATTGAAATCCTTCTCAAAATATCCCAGGGCGCTTTCACTCAGCTCTGAAGCTGGTGCTTTGTGGGTTTGTTTGGTTTTGGGGTGGGTTTTTTTTTTTTTTTT
>VFFE01007106.1:80562-107266 GCA_008921705.1 Burhinus oedicnemus | reverse complement strand
CCCCCCCCCCCCCCCCCCCCCCCCCCCCCCCGCCGTGGCGGCGCTCACCGGCCGCGTGCCCAGGTGGTAGGTGTTGCCGAGGCAGATGCGGCAGCCGAGCGCGGAGAGCTGGGCCGCCGTGACGCCCTTGGCGGTCCCGCGGGTACCCACGGGCATGAAGACGGGGCAGGGGACGGGCCCGTGCGGCAACCGCAGCTCGCCGGCCCGCGCCCGGCTCCGCCCGCACTCCGCCACCACCCGTAGCAGCGGCGTCGGGCCCGGCCCCGCCGCCGTGGGCGCCGCCATCTTCCCGCTCCCCCACGTGACTCGCGCTTCCGGCCGCCGCTGCGGCCCGCCGGAAGTGGGCGTAACTAGGGGCAACGCGGCCGCCATATTGCGCCTTCGGCCTCCGCGCTGGGCCTGGGCCGGAGGAGGGGGCAAGCTTCCTCCGGTCCCCGTGTCCCTCGGGAGACACCTCCGGTTCCCCCATGCCCACCGGGGAGAGCCCCCTCCTTCCCACCCCCGCCGTGGTCCCTGGGAGAGCCCCCTCCTCACCCCTGGGACCCTGGGGAGAGCCCCCTCTTCTGCCCCCCTGTCCCTGGGAAGAGCCCCCTCCCCTGGTCCCTATGTCCCCTGGGGAGAGCCCCCTGCTCTGCCTCCCTATCCCTAGGGAGAGCCCCCTGCCCTGCTCCCTAAGCCCCCCAGGGAGAGCCCCCTCCTCTGTCCCCTTCTCCTTGGGCAGAGTCCCTCCCGGTCCCTAAGCCTCCCAGGGGAAGGCCCTTCCTCCGCCCCCTGCCTCAGTTTCCCCTCACACGACAGCCCCGTCCATCCCCTCGGCATCCCTTGCACCAGCCTCACCCGGCATTTCAGCCCGGGGCGCCTCATCCTCAGGACTGTGAAAGCCCCAAGCAGGTCTGAGCAGGGAGAGCCCCCCCCCCCTTTGCTTGTTAGCCCCCCATTTTACCCCTGGGGCAGGTCCCAGGGGGGGTGTTAAGGCCTGGTGGGGTCCAGGCACCCCACATCAGGTCGGTGGAGAGTAGGAGCAGCAGCTCGGTGGTGAGCGTGGGAAGCCCGAGCTGGGGAAATATCCTCTGTTTTGATATAAATTGCTATTTCTGTTTCTCCAGACTCGGCCGTAATCAGCTCCCGGCACGAGGGAAGCAAGCGTGCCGGCTCGTTGCGTGGGAGCCCGCCTGTCTAAAGGAGGTAACTTCCCTCAGGAAGAGCAAATGGTTCCCAAACCAGCCACACGGCTCTCGACAGGGGGGAGAGTTTACATCTGTGCTGTTTCGGGGGGGGCTCTGCCTTCCCAGTCAGACCATCTGCTGGGATGGGGGACCTCAACTGGTGAGGGGGAGCTGGGGAAGGGACGAGGGAGGTGCCCTGAGCTGGCTCGGCATGGCAGAAGCCTCCTGGTAGGAATTACCTAAAACCAAATTAAAACGGCCTTTAGGAATGATCCGGAAAGCCCTGGCTCTGTCCTCTGTGGCGAGGAGGGCTCAGGCAAAGGCTGGGTGTGGAAACAGCCCCGTGAGCCAACGGTGGTGATGAACTCATTGTAGCGTTAACGAGCTGGATGAGGGAGGAATGCTCAGGGAAGCAGAGGCACGCAGTAGCCTGGCTCCGACGGACTAAATCTGGATGAATTCCCTGTTGGCTGGAGCAGCCTGGCCTGTTGGAAGCTGATCCCAACCCCGTCTCATCTGGGGTTTTTAGCTGAATGTGGCGGTTTTAGTGGAAAAAATTCTCACTGGGAATCTGGTCGTCGACTGGCTGAGAGGGGAAGAGGAAGGGAAACGGCTGCTGGTCTCTCTGCGGCATCACTGGGGACCAGCAAAGCCGGTGGCTCGGGGAATCCGCGGGACCCTGGCTCCCTCCCTTCCTTGCCATACCTCTCCCCGCTGCGGCCACAGCAGAGAGAGGGACAGCAAGGAAGGAAGGGAGGGAGCCAGGGTCCCATGAGGCAGCTTGGCCATTTTGGAACCAAAATGTTGAATCCAGATTATGGTAATGCCGAGAGGGTTCCCTCGGGTGACGGGGACACAAATCTCCCCCCCTGCTCCCACCACCACCACTTTTTGGGGACAAGCTGATTCTGGCACTTGATTCTCCCACTCCGGTGCGGGAAGCAGGGCTGAGGGTGTCCTGGTCATAGCTTGGCTGTGCCAAAACTGGCCGTGTCTCTTCCCAGCTGGCCCAAAATGGGAGCAGGGAAATGCCATTGTGCCCCAGAGGTGGCCACAACCGGGTCACCCATGGGGATGCCAGGAGTGGGACTTGTGTGTGTGTCCGTCCCCCCCCCGCTCCGGTGACACCAGGACCTTCCTGTGGTGCCATGAGCTGGATGCTGCGGTGACTGGCGCCATGATGATCCCCATCTTCTCCTTCCCTTTCCTAGCTGGAAGATGGATGCAGCGCATCCCGGCCGGACTGAGTCCCCAGTTCTGCGGCAGCCAGAGGCGCAGGAGCGACCGAACCAGCAAATGGTGGATCGGCTGAGCCCGGAGCTCCGGACAGAGAAATACATCCTGCTGAGCGTGGATGGGAAGCTCCTGGGACCAGCGTTGAGCCGGATCCGGAGCGGTAGGAACACCGCGAGGAAGGGTTTCCCCTGGGAAAGGAGTGGGGGACAGCCCCCCCTAGTTCACGCTCTGGTCCGTACTGGGAAACTCTGGGAGCTGCTCTCGCCTCAGCTGAATTTGGGAGGTGTTTGTCACCCCAAAATCCAGCCGCAGCCGCCCTCGGAGCGGGGTGTGGCGCTGCCCCAGGGTGTTTTTTGGGTGCCAGGGAATTCTCTGCTCTCTGAATTGCCGGATGCAGCCCCGGCCGGGGGCTGACGGCACCTTCACCCCACCTCCCCGTGTCTCCCCCCCCCCCCCCCTCCCCGCGCGCGCTCCGCTACGCAAAGTGCGGAGTGGGCCGCTGCCCTCGCCCGCCCGTGCCCTACGCACTTAGCGTAAGGCGCGGCCCCGGGGGAGCGGGTCACCGGCGGCCCCTTATGCCAGCGGCGCAGGCGGGGGCTCGATGCCGTGGCGGGCGCGCAGGGCGCTGGCGTAGGGGAGGTTTGTGAATACGGGAAGGGGCCGGGCCGGCCGTGGCAGGTGCAGGCCCGGTGCATCGGAGCCCCGAGGGCAGCGATGGAGGATGCTGCCAGGCAGGTGAGGCTCCCAGGGGTCTCCTGCCCACCGTGGAAGCTCATCCTAGCTCCGGATCCTGCTGGGAACGCTGCCCGGCATGAGGAGGGGCCGGGGGGGCTTGGCGAGAGAGAGCCACCGGGATGCTAAACCAAGAGTGCCGGTGAAGCTGGGAGCGTGTGCCATCGCTGTCCGTTCGGTAATGCTGTGAAGACACTTCTGTTTCCAAGCTGTTAGCGTCCGGCCCACAGTCGTTCCTGCTCCCCCCCTGGTTTTCGGTGACCTGGTGGTGCTGGGGATGTGTGCCCTCGAGATAGCGCCGAGGTGTCGGGGCTTTGGGACGGGCCGGTCGGCGTGGGCAGGATAAGGCAAGGCCCGTGGGCTTGACACCCAGCCCAGGCTGTGAAGGGTGGGGAGGAGAACGTGTCCGCTCTGATAACAGGGGGGAGCAGAGCTGATTTCACCCCGCGCGACCGCTGCGGGGTTTAAAAAAAAAATCTTGCCGGGTGCTTTCGAAATGGGCTAATAACTTCTGCTTCTGCACGAAAGCGCCGCCAGCAGAGTCGCTGCTTCAACCTTCTGCACCTTTTGTCTCTCTCCCCACTGCCTTTATGGGGACGGCGACGCCAGCCGGGTGACTAGTGGCTGAGCTCTGGGCTGGTCTTCGTTTCCTTGGGCATTTGCTTCATCCGTGGGGTAAGGAGCTGTCGTCGTCGTCGCTGGACTCTGGCTGCTTTGTTCCCGTCCTCGCCTGCTCCTTGATCTAGGGCTCTTCTTTCTCCATCTATAAAAGACATCACACGGCGGGGTTCCCGTCCTGGCTGGGGCGGATGCTGTAATATTAACAATAGCAGCCTTCCTGTGACATCATTCCATCCTGACACGGGCCGGCGCGGATCTTGTCACCAACAAAACAGTGGCGGCTCTGTCCCGCTCTTCCGCAGCACCTTAACATTCCCCAGAAAAGCAGGCCAGGCGTTTTTTCCGATGTTTCAGGCTGGCTTTGGTGTCGTGGTTGCTGCGGAGATGCGCCGGCCATTACCTTTCTCTGTAAGAAAGCGTCATTTGAAAGCGCCACTGCGGTGCTTTCTGCCGTTGGAATTTTTCCCACTTGTGTAACGTTTTTCCGAGCGGCGAGGTCAGGATCCAGAGCCCGCTGTGCGATCTGTCGCTGGGCGTAATTTGCCTTTTTCTTTTATCCTCAACGCAGGTTGGATTTGTACCGTGGATCCGTGGCCAGGGATGCTTTTTCAGCCCGGTGGTGTTGGCATGGGAGGGAGAGGAGGAGTCGACTGGACCAGCAGGGCTCAAACCCCTCGCCCAAGACTAAGCTCGATTCTGGGCTTTGCGAAGCCTCGCTGCAGTTTGGGTTGAAATGATCGAGTTATTCCCTCTCCTCAGTCACTGCTGGTGGAAATTTTGGCAGCTTCTAATTACGATGCTGCTGGAAAACTAGCCCCAGTAATTAAAAATCTTTGTTTCGAGGTGCTGAAGTCGCCGTCAGGAGGCTTTTAATGAGGCATTAACGTGCTCTGCAGAGAGCCGGGCTCTGCACAGGAGGGCTTTCTGTGAGGCTGAATCTGCCTGGCTGTAACCGGGAACCTTTTGCTCCCATCCCGTGGCATTAATTTCGTTCTGCAGCTCATGTTAATAACTGCTAATTATGCGTGGGGTGGATTCTGCCCTGCCTTGGTGTCAGCAGTCTCCAACCCTCAGCTCAGTGGTCGCCGTCATACCAGCGTGTCGGCACCTCCCGCTCTTTAAAGCATTGCTTTCTCTCCATGCCTATCAAATTATTTAGGAATATGGTAATGAGGAATATAGATTATTATTACACAGCTCTGCATGATAATTTGGGGATGAATAGCCCCAAAACGGCTCACTCGTTACCAAGGCTGGGCAGGGACTGCCCACTTGCCTTGGCACGGCACTCAGCGCCGTTAGGGTACCCATCCCGGTGCTCGTGGCTGGGAAAAGCCCATCGGGTTTTATCCCGTGCCAGCAGCATTGAGCGTTTCTCCGGGATGGTGACCGGCTGGGAATGAGCGCCGAGGCCTCCAGGCTCTTCCGACTGTCACCATAAACCAGCTGTGCTGCGTGAAGCATGCTGTAGATTTCAAGCTGAATACATTGAGCTTCCGCGCTTGGAGCGTGCAAGCCGTGTTTTATCCATGAGAGCTTTTCTGCCTGAAGCCAAGGGGCCGCTTCCGAGCGTGCAAATGCAGATCCATGTAAATGCATGCGGATGGATGGACCTGCCGCTGCCCTGGGGAAGAAAGTGGGGCTTAAAAACCGTGGCAGTCTCTGGCTGAGGGACCAGGCGATGCGCTTGGAGTAACGTCTGGTGTTTTTAGTCTACAAAACGGGATGGAAACGGGAAGGTTTCCACGTGGAATGGTTTTCCTTATGGGAGCTGTCCACAAGGTGTAGCTGCCTGGCGGGGTGTCGGCAACTGAAGGGTGGGAAACCCATCGGTGAAGCGTTTATTCGAGTTGGAGACAAATAAACAACACGGAGGAAATATGGCTGCGCTTTGGAGCTTGCTCAGATCGCTCCGGCCGCTCTGATTTCCCCTTGCAGTAGGTCTGGCTCTTCCCACCTGCTAACGAAGGCTTCCCGAAGGGATGCGGAGGCCTTCCATGCCAGCTAACCACGCTTCCATCTGGAAACAGCTGGTTAGAAACAGGCGGTGGGGTTATTTTTGCTGACCTTCCCCCCCCACTTTTGCAGCTGTTTGACCTTTAATCTTGGCTTTTCTGACCTGTTAGGAAGATGTAGAGCCTCTGTAGGAAGCCTGACTCCAGCAGCGCTTCAAACCTGGTGTCCTGTCTGCTGTAATGAGCCACCCTGGGTTCTTCAGTGACGCATCCCGGTCCTCTGCCTACCACCGAGCCTCGGCTAGCATGGTGGGGACAGGGTAGGATGTGGATGAGGCGGTTTCGGCTCATCCCCCCTGCCTTATCTTGTATCCCTATCTTGAGGAGCCGCAGGGAGAGACATTGTTCCCTCTGCAGAATAAGAGATTTTGGGTGATTGCGTTAGGGGTGAACGCCAATGAGTGTTGAGGTTCGGATAAGGGCTCAGCAGGAAGGTCCGGATCCATGCTCACCCGCTTGGGTGTCTTTTAACTGTTTGGAAAACCCTAAACCCGCTTGTTAATGCAGCCCAGTCAGGGGACAGGGCAGCCATGCAGTACAGTGGTCACTTCAGTGGCCTAAAAATACGAGAGGAGGGTTATGAGCCCTGTTTGAACGACCTGAGGTGCCACCAGTCGCACAAAAAGCCTGCGGAGGAGCCAGGAATTGGGCTCAGCTGCTTGGCACCCTCTAAATCTGTGAATTAGACACAGGACTTAAATTTATCTGTGGGGAACGACTCAGCGGTCGTCGAAGTGGGTTGGCCTTGCTGTGCAAGGGGTCTGAAGCGACTCCATTCTCTCATTTAGTGGGGAAAAGCACAAAAGGAAATGTAAAGTACCACATTAAAACTGCGTTACTAGCTGTATTAAAAGCCGTCCCATTGACGTGCCGATGAAACGTGCATTGACCGACGCCTCTTTGGAGCCCTTGTCATGTCAGTACAACAGTGCTAAAGGCGCCGAGCCTCCCCCGGCCCCGCTCCGGCTCTCGCCGCGATGCTCTGACAAATGACGGCGTAAACGGCATTTTCAGAGCCGTATAAAACCCGGCCATTGAGCACAGCGGCCGCTCGGACCGGGCTGACAATGGAGCCGTTGTGATCCGGGCAGTGGGGAGGCCCTCCCATCGGCAGCGTAGTCGAGGAACCAAACCTCAATGGGGTATTATGAGTCCTTCGGATGGCGTTATCGGTGCTCCTGGCAGCCGTAAATAAAGCTGGGGCTAAGCCGGACAGCCGCGACGGCAGGGCTTGGGGGATGGAGGTGACTGGACCTTGGCGAGAGATGGGACACTGAATAGGCTCCATAAAGCGCTTTGGAGACCCCGAAATGGAGATAAAACCCAGCAATTGGGCCAAGCGTCAACAGCTCTGGCCCAAAGTGGCTCAGTGAGATTTTTAAGTCCGGGCTAATACCACGTCTAAGCTTCTCGGAGGGAGAATTTATCCACAGGGGAGGATGGAGATGAGAGTGATCGGTTCTTAGGGCTTTTCCACAAATACTCCCTGGGTCTGGTGTAGCTCAGGTGCCTGCGTGGATTTGGCCATGCCGAGTCAGGATGGTGGCTCTGTGGATGTAAATCACGGCTTCGGCATTTTATGGCAGCAATACTCAGAGGAACGGCAATTTAATGGCAAGGCGTTGCTTCAGAGATGGGAAGGAACTGATAACTGTGTTATCAGCAGACAGAGCTGGCTAGAAATGGAGCTAAAGGGAGGGAATTTGAGAGTGAGCGAGGTGCTTGTTAGTGAAAACACATCTTGGAGGGACACTGGGGACGTGGAAGGACAGTCCAGTGAGTTTCTTCCTGGGGTAGTTGGGATGTCTTTTCCCTCGATTTTGGGGAAGAGCCACCATGGGGTCACTGGTGAAGAATCCATCAAGGTAGTGATGGGCTCTGGAGCCCCCAGGACACGGAGCTGGTGGTGTGGGGCCCCTCTTCTGGGAGGCCAGGCTGGGAGAGTTGGGGGTGTTCAGCCTGGAGAAGAGAAGGCTGCGGGGAGACCTTCGAGCCCCTTCCAGTCCCTCCAGGGGCTCCAGGAAAGCTGGGCAGGGACTCTGGATCAAGGAGTGGAGCCAGAGGACGAGGGGCAACGGTTTGACCCGGAAAGAGGGCAGATTTGGATGAGATGTCGGGAAGAAATTCTGGGCTGGGAGGCTGGGGAGACGCTGGCCCAGGTTGCCCAGAGAAGCTGTGGCTGCCCCAGCCCTGGAGGTGTTGAAGGCCAGGTTGGACGGGGCTTGGAGTGATCTGGTCTGGTGGGAGGTGTCCCTGCCCAGGGCAGGGAGTGGCACTGGAGGGTCTTTGGGGTCCCTTCCCACCCAAACCCTTCTGTGATTCTATGATAAACAGGAGCCAGCCCTCGTGCTTTCGCCATGGGAGATTTTACAGGGGACGAGATGTATTAGATGTACCTCCTGCACGTGACCTTTGTCTTTTTGCTCTCTCTGTAAAGCAGAATTTCCTGGTACTGCACGCAAACAGCAAGGAGATATAGAGGATTATTCTGAATGACCAAGTGAATGGGAAAATCCGGGTTTAATGTTGTCATTTCAAACACAGGTTTGACCTCGCTCCTTGGAGGTTACGTCACTGAGGTGCGTCATCCCAGTTGAGGTCCTGCTTCGTGCCTTCTGCCCCACATCTCTGAGTCACTTTTATGTTTAAAAAAAAAAAAATGCCCAAGGGACCTTCTGGCAGGCTCCGGTTTACCCCCTTGTGTTTGCAGTCGGCATTTTATCCTGAAGGATATGGTTCCTGCCAACCCCGGCCACAAAATACGTGCGTGTGAGCGGGACTGAGCCTGGTAACACCCCTCGGTTGTAAAAACACCCACTTATTGCTATGTGTGGGTGCCAGATGGGGTGACCCGGCCCCGTGGCCGCATAGGGGCTGGCCTGCCTCTGCTGCCGGGTGGGAGTCACGATGTGTCCCCCCCTGATGAAGTAGGCTCTTGTTCGGCTTCACTTCGCATCGAAAGGGCAGGTCGCTCATGCCTGACCCCGCTGCAGGCGAGCTGGTGCTCTATAGCCCGGCTCCTTTGAGATTAGCATGCCTGAGGGGCCGGGAGCTGGGGGGTTTAATATCATTAAGCCCTCAAAGATCGTTAACATGGCCAGTCGGAGGTGATGCAGGTAGGAGAAGGGAGCAGTGGAGCCCACCAGGTGTCTTTGATCCCATCCAGGTCGCAGGAGATGCCGTGGTGCTCTCCGCCCGGCACCGGGGCTCTCCACTCCCGGGGAAGGCGGTGGGGCCGTAGCAGGGGGGGAGGGTGTTTCTGCATCTCGCGGTGTTTATTTTGACAGGAGGAAGCTGCCTCCATGTTTCAAATCACGTAACAGGGCCTGTCATAGTGAAACTGCAGAGCTGCGACCGCGCCGGGTAGCGAGCGGCGCTGAAACAGTTCCTGATGTTCCTGCAGCCGTCAAGCAGACGCCCTCAAACGCTTCCCTTTCCCGTCGCATCCCACCTTCCATGGCGGGTGCCGCAGGACCCGTCCTCCCGGTTGGGCAGGAAGCTCTTTTCGAGGGCGATAAAAGCACGTTTCTATTTAGAGAAACCTCGTTCTTGGGGCTGCCTCCCCGGCGTGGCTCTGAATGGGGCTCGGGCATGGCGGTTTGGTCCCCCATCTCCCACACGACGTTTGGGTGAAGGTGATGCTGCCAGCGTGGGTATTGCGGCTGTAATTCACAACCACGCTCAGCAGCAGCCGGAGATGCTGGCATGCGGGGCTGGGTACAGCCGAGGGGGGGTTGAATTCCCGGTGGAGCCTCTCCCCCTGACCAGGGTGCCTTTGGGTGCGGGTGACAAGGACGGGCACCGCCTGCCTGCGATGCCGATCTTGTTTCCTTGTGCTCAGCTGATAAGCTGGATGTGCTCTCGTTAATGGAAGTGATAAATCCACTCAAAAGCTGCTCCGGCCTCTCCCAAGGACTTGTTATCTCTCCCATTTCCAAGCAAGCCAAACCACCAGCACGGAGCTGCTCGGCAAACCCACTTTCCCGTCCCATTCTCGTCACCATCAGCCAGGGGGGATGGAGCTGCAGCTATTCGCTGGGTTACAACAGGCCCCGAACAAAGCTGTCTGTTGGAGCAGCACCCTTTCCAGGCAGGAAGATCCCCCCCAAAGGCTCCACGTGCTCGAGCTGGCACCCCGAGCAGGGGGCAGGGGACACATTGTTGCTTCTGTGCCTTGTTTCGCTCTCCTGGGAAATGGGGTGAAACCATAAAGGCTATGTAGTTTCAGCGAATAAAGAGAAGGTGGTGGTTTTGTCCCTGCTGTCGAGGCGTCTGTTGTTGTTGTTATTCTGAATTAACCAGGTATTAAAACCCAATAGACGCTTAAATTTCTGACCGGCTGGCAGATGGGGAAAGCAGTTTCCCGCACCCCTGGCCTCCCGGATGGTCGCTCGGAAGCGATGGACGGCGAAGGCAATTGTAAGGCTGTGGGAGCCGCTCTTCTCTCCGTGGGTGCCTGTTCTCCTCCCGCCCGCTTTGGGGGCCAGGGAGCGCTCCTGGAGAGCTCTGCCCGCCAGGGCTCTTTGCCACAGGGAGAGACAGCGTTGGAGTGGGAGGATGGCCTTGAGATGGGGACAGGCACAGGCAGAGCACATTCCTGTCCTGCCACAGGTCTCTGTGATCCCGGGAGCATCTTCTGCCTTCTTCCAGCTCCCACTGCAAAGCAGGAACCAATTCTGTGTAGGATCCGCATGTTTTTGACCCCCCCTGCACGCCGTCCCTCGGTGCCTGCTGTTTAGATATTGGGGCGATCAACTCGGTACAGCGTTAACTTGCTTATTTAACTGCGTTGGTAAATATCTGTCTTTTCATTCCTTGCAGGGACTTCCTTCCCCGAGGCTCTGGAATTGTTACTCGGCGGCCTCTCATCCTGCAGCTCATCTTCTCCAAGACAGGTACGGTCTGGCGAGTCCGGGTGGGAGAAGCTGCCCAGTTTCCCCATCAGGAGAGGGAGAGAGTGGTTAAAACCCTTGGCTGGCAAACGCAGCTCCGTCTACCCTACCGACGGGAAGTACCACCGGCATTTGGCTGCTCGCCTGCACTCAAGCCTCTCGCAGATTTGCTGTTCAACGAGTGTTTGAATATTTTGGTAACGGTTCGGGTTCATTCGAGTGTTCCTCGAATGGGATTTTGACTGCTGGGGAGCACGCCTGCTCTGGGGGGGAGGTGAAAGCTGCCCTGGAAGTGGCCAACGAGAGAGGAGGTGTCTGTAATTTGGCACTGATGCCGGCATTTTGGCGTACGTCTACTTGAGAGCACGCGCTGGCAGCGTGGATTGTGTTGGGGCTCGTTTTGAACAGCCACTGCCCTTGACGGAGAAAAGTCGGTGTCTGTTCCGCAGGAGGCTGCTGCGGCAGATTGCGACGATCCTTTCTTCCCCAGAATACATTAAATCCCTGGGCAGAGTGCAATATGTTTAAAAAACCAGTGCGTCAGCACTCTTCAGATGCATTGTGCTGGCACAGGGGAGGGCAGGGGAGTCTGCGAGGCCGCAGGGGAGAGGGGAGCAGAGCGCGGGTTGAAGCGGGGACACATTTAGGTCCATTGAGGTCCATCCTTCTGCTCCCCTTCAGCAGAAAATTCCTGTTTCCCTTAAGGTGTCATTATCCTAATGATAAGGGGGACTCGGTCTGCACACAAGCATTTAAAATGCTGGTGGTCGCTAATAAAAGCATGCCCAGCTGCTTCCCCATCGCCCTGTGACTCAGTTCCGCTCCGCAGCCTGGTATGGAGGAGTTGTGAAATCAGCCTCTGCCCCAGTTCACCTGTCTCCACATGGCGAGGAATGCCGAGGAGCTGGACACGGGGCACAAGGACGGCTCGTTTTCCCGACCAGGTGCGCTTTGTAACCATCAGCCAGCCCGATCTCCGGGGACATTTCTCCTCTTGCCTTCCCCTGAACGAAACATGCGGTCTTCTGAAAAAGCGCGTTTGGGGTCAGTCCTGGCAGAGCTGGAGTGGTCAGTGCAGCCGCGCTCCACAGCCTCCTTTCGCCTTTATTTAGGTGACCTGTTTGTCAAGTGATTAGTCGTTTCTGGTACCCAGAAGACCTAAAGGTCTTGCAAAATGTCAGTCGTGGCCTTCAGATGATAAGGTGTCATCAGGGGTGGGAACCGGTAGAAGTGGAAGGGCGAGGGCAGGGCTGGTATTTCCCCTCGCCCCACCCACAGGTTTTTGGAGGGAGGAAGTGAGTTGCACCATCCCTTTCCCCGGGGCAAGTCGTGGCCCCAAATCTATTAAAATCCCTTTTCAAGGAGCCAGGGAGTCGTTATTCCCGGGGGAATGCTGTCTCTCTTTCCCCCTCACCTCTCTGCTCAGCTTCCCTGCTCCCCTCGAAGCTTCTCCTGCACTAATGGGTTGCAAAACCCTTTTGGAAAATCTCAGGTACCTGAAGGCGACTGCGCAGAGGCCCAGAAAAAGCAGCTGCTTTTCTGTTCCTGGGCGCCCCCCGCACGGAGGAGCCGGGGCTGGGTTAATGTTTGTCTCCTGGCACCGATTCCTCGGGCTTGGAGGGCAGAGATGGAGTTGCCGGGGTCGGAGTCAGGCCCCTTGTCGGACTGGGTTTGTTGACCATGGGGGCACAGTGAAATGGTGTGATAAATCTGGAGAGCGAATGAGTAAATAAAAGAGAACTCGTGGCGCAGGTGGAGGAAAACTGCGATTCCTTCTTGGCAAGGGGCTGCCGGAGCCAGGAAGCGCCACCTGTCCTTCCTCTGGGACGGTGCGAAGATGATATCCTGGGTCTCTGGCACCGGTGTGCCTCCCCGCAGCTGGCTGCAGCCCTTTTGGCGGCACGAGGGTGCTGCTGGTGCCGGGGAGAGGGTTTGCCCTGGCTCCCGGGCACACCAGAGCATCTTGGCAGCTGAAGACTGGGAGCTTTCTTCAGTGTTAGGAGTCTGGGCAATAAAACATTTAAAAACAATCAGCAGGGACTGAAAGGCAAACAGGCCCGGGTGAAAACAAACATGGCCATTCTGATGTTGAGGTTCGCTCGCCAGAGCCAGCGTCGGCTGCCTGCCAGCATCTCACCCAGGGGCAGTTTCTTTTTTGGCAAAGGGGAAGCGTAACTCCAAGTCCACATCAAAGCAGCTGCTGCCAGTGCAGAGGCAGCAGGCAGAGTGTCAGCCTGCTCAGCCTGCGCCGGCTGGCTGCTGTTGTCCCCGTCTTTCCTCCTCAGCCAGGGGAAGCGGCTAGGCCAAGTTTATTTGGGGCTGCTGCCAGTCAGGAGGCTGAAGACGACCGGGTTAATCCCTGGGCAGGTCCAGAGCGGCACCCATCCTGCCTGGCTGCTCAGTGTCGCACCGAAGCACGTGGCTGGTCCCGCTTCGCAATGCAGAGGTGTCTTGGTGTGCGTCCTGTGCTGGGCGCCAGATGGCCTAATTGTCTTTTTATTTTTTTCCTTAATTTTTTTTTCCTTTTTTTTTTTTTTTTCCAATCTCTTCCAGAATATGCTGAATTTTTGCACTGCAAATCCAAAAAGTTCACCGATTTTGACGAGGTGCGGCAGGAGATCGAAGCGGAAACCGACAGGGTGACGGGAACAAACAAAGGCATCTCCCCCGTCCCCATCAACCTCCGCGTCTACTCGCCGCATGGTGAGCGAGCTGTTTCTCTGCCCAGGCCTCCCCGCGTTAAACCACTGGGAAAGAAGAAAAGCCAGCATTTGCATACGGGATGGCTGCGGGGTTTAGCTCAACCTGTGTCCTAAAAGCAAATGCTGGCTGCTGCCTGTGTCCGGCAGATCTTCTACCGGCCAGGGGGTCGAGGGGAGCTGCCTGGGCCACCCCCTGAGCAAAGACAGCAGTAACTCTTCCTCCGGAGCAGATTTTTAGGCTTGCAGAGGGGCGGATCTATCAGCAGATCTGAAGAGATACGTCTGCAAGACTGACAGCTCCCAACACCGGGCGCTTGACCCCGAACGTGGGTGATCTCTGTCCTTTCAGTGTTGAACCTGACTCTGATCGACCTCCCGGGTATCACCAAAGTGCCGGTGGGGGACCAACCGCAGGACATTGAGTACCAGATCAAAGACATGATCCTGCAGTTCATCAGCAGGGAGAGCAGCTTGATCCTTGCTGTCACGCCGGCGAACATGGATCTGGCCAACTCGGACGCGCTCAAGATGGCAAAAGAAGTTGATCCTCAAGGTAAGACGGACACATCCTCCTGCCTGTCTCTGCCCGTGCCGCTGCTCCAGCCCTGGTGTGGAGTGATAAAGCCTTCAGCGGCTGTCACAGCGGAGTATCAGCAATCAGTTCCCCGATTTTGGTACCAAAAATCCCTCCTGGCCCTCTCACAGAGGACTCTCCGTCCTCTGATGGTCGAGGAAGGGCCAGCGGTTCCACACCTCGCTGGCGAGACTCTGTTTGCTTTGGTTACACACTCACGTGCCTCCTCTTGATGTGTTCTGCGAAGTGAGGTCGACCAATTGCTCGTTTGTGAGATTAATCAATTGCTCATTTGTGTGGCCGCTTCAGGCTTGCGGACGATTGGAGTCATCACCAAGCTGGATCTGATGGATGAAGGCACGGATGCCAGAGATGTGCTGGAGAACAAGTTGCTTCCTTTACGAAGAGGTATAATGAGCCCCGAAGGCTTTGTGTCACCCCCTGTCCTCCCCCCCACGACCTTCCCTCTCTCGTGTGGAGATTGTGGCGTTTCAAAACGAGTCGAAGGGCAGCTCCTGTGCTCTCCGGTGTCTGCTGGGGAGCCCAGACCCTTTGTGCTGCCTTCTGCTCCAGGAGAAGTGGCCGTGGATGGCGATGCGGAGCCATACAGCTCTGCTCGGACACCTTCCAGCTGGGTCTGTCTGTAGCAAGAGCCAACGTGTCCTCTTGCAGGCTACATCGGCGTTGTTAACCGTAGCCAGAAGGACATCGATGGTAAGAAGGACATCAGGGCAGCGCTGGCAGCTGAGCGGAAGTTCTTCCTTTCTCACCCGGCTTACCGGCACATGGCCGACCGGATGGGCACCCCGCATTTGCAGAAAGTCCTTAACCAGGTAGGCTTGGTTCCCATCCGGAGTGTTTTGCGGTGCTGATGTTTATCTCTGGTGGAAAAGGGATGTTCCTGTGGCCGGTCTGGCACGGAGGAGGGTGTCTCAGTATTTCCATTCTTCTGCAGCAACTGACAAACCACATTCGGGAGACGCTGCCTTCATTGCGCAGCAAACTTCAGAGTCAGCTGCTCTCCCTGGAGAAGGAGGTTGAGGAGTACAAGAACTTCCGCCCCGATGACCCCACACGAAAAACCAAAGCTTTGTTACAGTAGGTTTCATAGAATCACAGAAGGGTTTGGGTTGGAAGGGACCCCAAAGACCCTCCAGTGCCACCCTGGTCAGGGACACTTCCCACCAGACCAGCTCACTCCAAGCCCCGTCCAACCTGGCCTTCAACCTCCAGGGCTGGGGCAGCCACAGCTTCTCTGGGCAACCTGGGCCAGTGTATGCCCAGCCTCCCAGGCCAGAATTTCTTCCCGACATCTCATCCAAATCTGCCCTCTTTCCGGGTCAAACCGTTGCCCCTCGTCCTCTGGCTCCACTCCCTGATCCAGAGTCCCTGCCCAGCTTTCCTGGAGCCCCTGGAGGGACTGGAAGGGGCTCGAAGGTCTCCCCGGAGCCTTCTCTTCTCCAGGCTGAACACCCCCAACTCTCCCAGCCTGGCCTCCCAGCAGAGGGGCTCCAGCCCTTCTAGCATCTCCGGGGCCTCCTCTGGCCCCACTCCACCAGCTCCGTGTCCTTCTGCTGTTGGTGTCCCCAGGGCTGGAGGCAGCACTGCAGGGGGGTCTCACCCCAGTGGAGCAGAGGGGCAGAATCCCCTCCCTAGAGGTGATTCTGCAAGTTTCTCTCGCTGGGTGCTGCGTTCCCGGTGCCCCACTTGGCAGAGGAGAGTCACCCCTCCCAGCCAGAAACCTTGCTGGCACAGAAATCAACTTGCTCCGCTCTTCCTGTGAGACTCATTTGTCTCAGCCGGTGGCTTCTTCCAAGGAAGAGCCCGGAACAGCCCCGTCGTTGGGAGTGAGTGGTGCTGGCAGATGGTCGTGCCAATTCCAACGGTGCTAAGCTGGCACCTGGGAGAGATTCTGTGTCCTCCGGCGCTTGTCTGGCAGGCTGCTGGGAAGGACAAGGAAAAGCCTCTCCCAGAAATGCCTGCTGAGCATCTCCGCAGGCAGGAATGAGCGCCTTGTGCTTGCTGTGCTCTGCGTACGCAGCCTGCTTGTCCTTAAGCAAACACTTTGGTCTCGGGATTGGAAAGGATGACTTTCACCTGACCTTGACCTGCCCATGTGCTCTTTAGACTCCAGCAAAAGGGAGATTTTTTTTCCTTCTGCGACACGGGTGTAGGGAATTTGGAGAACTGAGGAGCTGAAGCAGAGCTGGTGGGGTGGTGCTGGCCGTAGCTGGGTGTCTTTCCGTCCGTTGTACTCAGCTGGTGCCTGTTTTAATCCCGTTGCTTCTCCACAGAATGGTCCAGCAGTTCGGTGTGGACTTTGAGAAGCGAATCGAAGGTTCTGGAGACCAGGTGGACACACTTGAACTGTCCGGGGGCGCCAGAATCAATCGCATTTTCCATGAGAGGTTTCCGTTTGAGCTCGTGAAGGTAACGTTGACCTAGGGAGGTGCGTGCTGTGCAGATGCCCTTCTTGCAGAAAGCAGCACATGCCTGGGATGAGCTGAACTCCCGCTGGTCCAGCTGCGACGTCCACGTGGGGCTGAAGCTCAGCTCAGCCCTGGCAGTCCCTCAACACCTGGATGCCTTTCCCTTCCTGGCACTCAGGGGTGTTTACAGAAGGAGGGGATGTTTTATTAGAGTTGGTTGCGTGTTTCAGTAGACACAGGGGACTTGTCGTTCCTGGGTGGCGATGCCTGACCTCCGGCTTGAGAGCTGGGCTTGCAAGGAGGAAGTTGCAAAGCAGGGAGAGGGATGTCAAACCAGGGTGCTGGCAAGATCTCAAGATTTGAGATAAATAAATTGGAGGGAGCGAGCCAGTCTGGCCCGGACATGGAGCAGCCTCTGAACCTGCCTGTGATGTGCCTCATGGGCCAAGGATGATGCGTGCTTCAGGCAGGCGTCTGCCTCTTGCCGTGGTGCCAAAGACGGGCTGCGGCCGGAGCCCGCTTGTGCACCCACGTGATCACCAGGAGTTGCCTGCTGTAAAAATCTAACTGTGGCTTTCCTCCCTGTTCAGATGGAGTTTGACGAGAAGGACTTGAGGCGAGAAATAAGCTATGCAATTAAAAACATCCACGGTGTGAGGCAAGTATCGGCGCAGTCGCGGGTCCCGTTCTCCTTAGAGTAGATCCTGGTCCGCAGGTGTGCATGATCGGAGCTTTCCTGCTGAGGGAGAGGGGATAGCTATTGCTGTCACCTCATTGTCCAGTGTCTTGTGGAGACCAGCGTTTGCTGAAAATGGATGTTCCTTGCCTTTTAGAGGGAATTAAAGGGGTAACTCAGCCACTCCCTGTGTCACTCCAGCATAGCGAGCGGTCTCAGCTGTCGGGCTTGCCCTGCTCCCCTGCTGCCCTGGAGAACCCGGCGGAGGCTGCAACGCAGGCGCTGAGCTGAAAAATTTCCCCTTGTGCCATCAATTCAGCCCCTAAAATAACCTTTCTCTTTTCCTCTTACGTTCCCTTACGCGGGGGGAAGAAATGACCTTGAGAGAAAGGTAGGGAACGCGAGTTCAACCCTCTGACTAAGAGGGATCCAGGTCCTGGCCCTCGGTGTGTGCCGGGGACAAGTCACTGCCTTGGAGAATGGTGCATCTTGTGTGGCGGAGGCTGCTCAGCTCCCCTCCAGCACAAACCTGTCGGGGGAATTGGGGACCCCACAGAGGAATGGCGTTAAATGCGAGTCCTCTTGGCAGGCCCACTCTCTGGTGGCCTGGTGCTCCGGTGGGAAAAGAGAAACGTAGAATTTCTTCTCTTTGCTTTAATGCTCACCCCAGGGATCATTTGACCTGCTTGAAGAGTGTCCGTTTTTCCCTAAACACTGCCAAAAAGGTTAATTCCCATTTCCTTGGGGTGCTGATGCACCTGGGCTCTCTCCCTCCCATTCCTGGGGGGGAGTAGCACCCTAATTTGAGGTGCTGGAGGGGTTGGAGGGTGCTACCGTGAGGTGGGGGGGCAGAGATGCCAGCACCCCGTCCCCTCGGAGGGGTTGTGGCAGCCCCGATGGCAGGGGCGGGGAAGAGGTGGGATTCAGTGCTGCCGTGGATCCAGGAGTGGGGCCGCCCCAGCTTGACGGTGCTGGGGAGGGAATTGCTCTCCAGGACGCAGGTGATGGCCTCCAAACCTGACCAGCCGTTTTGTTTTTTTCTCTGCCATGTCTCTGCCCTCCCGCCCCGCCTGCGGATTCCTGTAGGACGGGGCTCTTCACCCCAGACTTGGCATTCGAGGCCATTGTGAAAAAGCAGGTGGTGAAGCTGAAAGAGCCTTGTCTGAAGTGTGTCGACCTCGTTATTCAGGAGTTAATCAATACAGTTAGACAGTGTACCAGTAAGGTATTGAACCGGCTGGAGGCAATCCAGCCCCTTCCTACCAGTGGGATGGGGAAGCAGGAGCGATGCTCTAACCTGCCTGCCTTGCCTGGTTTCCCCTCCAAAACAAAAAAATAAAATAATAAGAAACCTAAGAAAATCTGGGAGCCGCCTAAGCAAATTGGGTATTTCTGAGCGTTGACTCGCATCTCCTAACTTGAAGTCTTCCCTCTTGCCTTCGGCTGAGGGGATCGGCCAGTCCTTGGGTCAGGGATGCCGAGGACGGCTCACAGAGGATGTCACCCAGCTCTTTGAGTGCTGGCAGGGTCCCTGAGCCTCCCAGGCATCCCGACAGGACAGAGTAGGGATTTTTGGGGACGCTCAACAAGACACACGTCTTTCCGTGTCTGTCACCCTGCCAGGGCTGGCACGGCTCTCGCAGCCAAGGGGTTCTGTGGGACCCCGACTGTGGTGGCAGGTTAGAGGGGTGCTGCTGCCCAGGCTTTGTTCCTCGTAGGAGCCAGGCAGGCAGGCAGGCTGCTCTTGGATCCTGGTACCTCTCTTAGCACGTGTTTTCTCAAGCTGCAATTTAAACTGCTGCTTCGCTGCACTCTGGGAATCCCGGGAACGTGGAAACAAAAGCCGGGGACAGCAATTCCAGCGAACAGTCTGGTGGCATGCCTGTAAATCCTGCAGTTCAACGCCTGCAATTAATAAGCTGCTTGATAACAAGCACATTTGCGTTTCAAAAGGTTCCCACCACCCCCCAGTTGTCTTCTTTTTTTCCTGTGGAAGTGTTAATTACCCTGAAGCTGGATAAACAGGCTATTTCCATATTTAATAACTGGCTTCTCAGAGTGACTTTTTTTTTTTTTTTTTTTAATTTTTAGTTTCAGCTGAACTGTGTAAACCTGCAAAACATGTTTACTGTAAGAGGTTGACGTAGTGGTCTAAGGTTTCCCTCCTGGAGCTGGTCCCAGTCCGTGGGCGTTGAGATTTCCCTCTTGGTTCACCAGACGTAATATGAGGAATTGTCTTTTTTTTTTTTTTTTTTTTTTTTGTCTCTGCTTTTCGCCTTCATTCACAGTTCCTTCCTCTTCTCCTAATCTCTCCTGTTTTTCCTTTGAACCATCATCTCACTCTTTCCTCCGGACTCCTCTGAAACTCTCCCACTCCCCAGCTGTTACACTGAGCAGCACATGACGACAGGGTGGGTACCTGCTCAAACAGCATGTGCTGGAGTGACTGGGGCAGCCCTGCTTGCACCTTCCCCTCCCCGCAGCCAGGAGGGACGTTTGATGGGAGCTGGAGAGGCTTATTCTCCAAGCTCAGCTTTGGATTTGCACTTGCAGGGGAGCTCAGCCACGGGAGAGCTTCCCACTCCCAGTCGGAATACCACGACGCTTGGGCTGGCTAAATCCAGGCGCCCGGCTTGTCCGGTGTCCCGAGGTTTTTAGGGAGGAACCATGAGGATGAGGGCAGGCAGAGACCCACCTCCCCAGTTCCCCCAGCCCAGGTCAGGGACGCCCTGGGTCGGAGGGACGGACGGTGGCTGCTGCCAGTGCGGTCCCGCAGTCGCCTTCCCTGGGGAAGGGACCTTGTTCGTGCTTATAAACTGCTGCTCCATGGGGCGTCCCGGCATTATTCTAACTGTTTTCATGGATTTTGTTCCTGCTCCTGACTAACGGTTACGTCCCGTACCTCGCCCCTCGTCTCTTGGGTTGCTCAGGAGAGACAGGTAGCTTTCCCTCTGGTGCAGGTATGCTCTTTTCCGACCTGGGGGGGGAACTAGGAGGCTGCAGGTGTTTTCTGGAGACAAATCCTTCTGGTTCTCGGCCTGCCGGTGGTAGGGGTGCGTCAGCTCGGCTGGGTTCACGGACAGAAATCCCTTTTGAATCGGCAAATCACTGCTGATCCGCTTGGCGTTCCCTCTCCTGCAAGTTGTAACCTTGCCCCTCTGCAACAGGTGGGGTTGTAAATGCTTGGAGATAAGGGCTGTAAGGAAGGAGATAAAGCTGTCCGGGTTGGAAAGCCCCGTCCCCTTCCCTTGGTCCCGCTGTCTCGTGTATGTTCAATCCCGGGCAAAACGCGGGAAGGGGCTCCTCTGTCCGCATTGCAGTGTGCTGGCAGCATGGAGCCTGGGTTGTCTCGGTTGAATTTTACGTGACGGGCTTCCCCTTTGGACTCAGCTCTTCCTTACGGCATTCCGGGTGGGAAGCGTGTCGTGGCTGCGTGGGCTCTGAGCGCTCGTCGCTTTGCTTTGCCTTCCCTGCCTAAAGCTGCTCTTTTTCTTCTTTCAGCGCACAGCAAAGGAACACCCAGACGAACAAGAAAAGAGCCATCCCAAATCAGGTACGGCCGCCGGCTCCCCGGTCCTCCCTCCTCGCCTGGGGCTCTCTGGGATCCCACTCCAGCAGTCATCGGAGCAGCCCGGAGCTGCCTTTTGCAGCTCTGAAAACCGGGATTCCGGCTGATCCACCGACTCCTTCCTTGGGGGGTATTTCACAGCAGGGTTGGAGATGGGGAAAGACAGAGCTCTGGCTCATGGAGTGGCAGTGTTTGCTCCGCAGGAGCTCATCCGAAAGCAGCGGGAGTCAGGACAAGCAGGGTGGCACGTGCTGCTGGAGGAGCCCCGTGCTCTGACGCAGGGCAGGATCTGGCCTAACTAGCCTGGTCCTGCCCTCCGTGGATCTAGACCAGCCCTCCGGGGTGGGGGGCGGAGGGACCGGGGACGGAGAGGAGCGCAGGGACGTGCCCGGCAGCCGTGTCCGCCTCAGTTCTGTCTCGTCATGCAGCTTCCCGCTCCCCGGAGGGGGTTTGCTGTCCGGTGTGCATGACTGAGCAGGACGGGAAGTGCCCCCTTGCATGGTGTTAGGTCTTGCAGTACCTAATTGCAGACATTGCCTCTTGTTTGGAAAGAATGTAATGAAATATTAACACTGTAAAATTATAATTAATAGCATGTAACTGTTTTTCTTTTGCTGTTTTTCTGCTTTTTTCCTACCATTTTTGTGCTTCCTGCTCTCTTCTCCCTTCCATCCCTTTGTTTTTCTTCACTGTTCTGTCTCCTTGTCCTGCTTTCCCCCCCCCCCCTCCTTAATTTTGCGCACCTAAAGGGTGAGATACTGGTAAGTACCCACATAGTGTGATAGTGCTGGTAGCTGACACCCAGTGATGGACGCGGCCTTGCCAGAAAGACCTTCCCACCCTAAAATGACGCCTCTTGCTTCCCGGAATTGAGTACGCTGATGGGCAGAGGAAGGACAGGATTCCCCGGGGGCGGCAACTGAGCTCCCTGGGCTGGGACAGAAATTTGGTCTGTCCCCTCCATCCCCACACCTGGGCTCTTCCCATGGCCAGAAAATAAAAAAAAAGGGCTCGGAGCTGATCCCCTGCCCATGCCACGGCTGTCAGCGCTGCCTGCGCTCGCTGGGAAACAGGTATAGGGAGAGCTGGATACTGGGATTCAGGGTGTGAGTGCTGGTTGTGCCGGCCCTTGGGAAACAAGGAGCCAAAATCTTTGGGTTTTAGCACGGAGCTGCCTGCTGCCGTGGTGGGAGCTGGTTCCCGTTGGGTGGTGGGAAGGGCTGGAGGGAAGCTGGTCCCTGGCAAGGGAGTCGCTCTGCCCGCCATTTGGGCACCTAGGGCAGGTAGGAACTTGCCCCCCCCACCTATTTGCAGCAGTGCTGGAGGTGCATTATCTCCCCCGAGCTGCCTTTTTTTGGGCTTGAGTTTGGGTCCCGACCTTGCGCTGGCTGCCAGCAGATTTAGCAATGCCAGCCGCAGTGTCAGCACGCCGCAGGGCTGGCACAGAAATCCAGCAAGGAGCCCTCTTCTTCCGAGGTGCTTCGGCTCCCAGATGTTAGCAGCTGGTAGAGGCAAACTTCAGGTCGGCTGCTTCGAGCCTCATTATTTAGCCAACAAAACGAGGTTTTTTTTCAAGTGTACTCACTTCTGGGGAGGCAGAGGGTAGCGTTTCCTCCAAATAAAAGAAGAGTTTCCCTGTCTGGGGTCGAGCAATTCCCTCTGGGAGCGGTGGGGTGGGGTTGGAGGGTCCTGACCCCGCTGCTCCGGGCTTGGAGCCGAGCATCACATCCGAGGAAATGGAAGTGTCTGAGAGGGAAGCAATCTCCAAACCCCCGGTTTGGGCTTTACAGCCTTGTGGACCGTGGCTCAGGTATTGCCTTGGTCCCTCAGGAGCGGCCTCGGCACCCGAATGCCTCCCCAGAAAATAATTTGGCTCCTGCAGCTGGGGGTGGGCACTGGGCTGGGGGATAAAGCCGGAAGATTGGATTTGGCTGTGGGTGAAGGTCCCCGGAGTCAATCACCTCTCCTTGGCCACATGACCCTATAAAAAAGCAGCTGCAGCTCGGGTGCTGGATGCTTTTTTAGCTCAAAAATGGATTTTCTGTCACTGCTGTACCGGCCCATCACAGTGAAAAGCCGGCAGCAGGAGGGACATGGTGGCTGCCCTGCCGCAGCGCCTGTCCCGTTCTTCCCAGCGAGGTTCCTGCCTTCTGCTCTGTGAAGACCCTGTGACTTCCCAACCGCATCCGCGGCTCCGACAGTCTGGCAGGGCCCTGTGCCCGCTTACCGCCTCTTCCAACTGTTCAGACACTTCCATTTTCTTTTAGCACCGTCCAGATGTTGCTGCAAAAACAAAGTAAAACGCCCCCCAAGGGCCCGTCTCTTGCCTTCCACATGATGATTTCTGTGCAGGGCCGCGCTCCCATCACTGGCTGTGCGGACGTGATTGTGCCGGGCAACGGGAAGGTGGAGATCTGGCAATTAAGGATTCAAGGCGCCAGCCTGGTGCTGGGCTGCTTCTGATTCGGAGCTGGGCAGAGCTCTGGAGCCCCCCTGCAGGGGAAGCTTGCCCAGCTTGCGAGCCCTAAAACCATCGGTGCTCTCACCAATATCAGTTGGTCTTAAAGGAACTTCTCTTCTGGGCTCTCCTCTGCTGCTGGGGCTCAGCCTTCCTCTCTCCTCCTCCTCCTCGACCTGCGTTTGGGGACAGAGGAGGCGTCCTGGGTCCTGCCTCGAGCCAGCACACCCCGGGGTGTCTCTGGCTCTGCAGGGTGCCCTTCCCTCCTCTAGCCTTTAGCAAAATAAGTCAAGCCTTGGCTTTTCTCTAACGCTCCGGCTCCCTCTATGCTACCCGGGCCTTCTCTCCATCCCTGTCCCCTAAAGGCAAATTCTCTGTTCCTTATAATCCTCTCCAAACCTGTCCCAGCGCCTGCCAGAGCCTCCGGCTTGCAGGACTTGCTTTGCTGCTGAACCTTTCCCTCTGCCTGAACCTCTCAGCTGCTCAGTCTCCCCCCTCCTGCCTCTGTTCCTTTAAAACCAGACTCGGTTCAAATTCAGAGATGGTTTTTTAAAACGCAAATTGGGGTTTCAAATGTGCCAGAGCGCATTGGAAGGTGAAATCTTTAATCTGACAACCTCTGCCGTCTTAATTTCAGGGCTCCTTCCTTCCCCTCGCCAGAAAAATCTGTATGAGTTAAGTTTTAGCTCTAGCTGCCTGTGCCCGCCGGCGCACCGAGCTTTGTCTGTGCCTAACACAGTGGATTTTGTTGTGGCTTTTACGTTGGCAGCCACCCGAGCAGTCTGAAAACGGGAGCGGCCCGAGCCCCGTCCCTTGGTAGGTTCCTCCAGCAGCGCATGGAAAAGCCTTGGCACCAAAGGGGCTGGTGCTGGCTCAGTTTTCCCTGCCGAATGCCGGTGCTGGGATTTGAGCCCTGCCTGGGTCTGGAGCGCAGCTGCTCGGAGCTGGTTCCTGTACAAGCCATAACAAACTCCGCGTCTCGCTCGTGTAACTCTGCCTAACTGCCAGGGTTGTTCGTTCTCCTTCCCAGCCATGCTTTGGACTGACTTGAATCAACCCCAGCTCCCCTCCCCTGCCCCAGTCTCCCCCAGGTGCATTTTCCCCACGTCTGCCCGTTACTAACCCGTGTGGTGGTACTAACAAACCCCTGTGAAGCCCTGGGGTAGAAAAACCACGGTGCCGGAGCACCGGCTTTGCCAACCTGCTGCCGGGATGCTCGGCACAGGGTACCTAAAGTATCCCGTAACGCAGGAGGTTGCGTGTGGGTGCCAGGCTGCTGAACCAAAGGTGGGGGTTTGTGTGCTGTGCTACCTTCCCAGCTCGGCTGGGCTCTCCCTAAATATATTGGGTCGCTTGTCGGGCAGCTCTCCTGCAGTTTTCAGGTCTCTGGCAGCGGTCGGTGTTGCCGTTTGCGAGGGGAGGTCTGACCCTCCGCCTCCAGAGTAGAGTCCCAGCTGGATGGGGGTGACACAGCAGAAGCAGGCGGGTTTGGGGACCCTCCGTTCCCCCTCTTTACCTGGGAGCAGGCAGCCAGCAGGCACACTGGCGTCTGGAAGCACGACGCGGTCCTGCCATGCGGCTCACGGAGCTGTAAAACGGCAGGGGTGACGGTGAGAAGAACGCTGCTCCCCTGCGGTCCCCATAGGGAGAGAGACTCGCAGCTCGGTCTTAAGGCTTCTGGGGTCTGTGCTGAGCCGCGGTGACCTTCCTCCTCCCGACAATAGCTCCCAGAACAATGGAGGAACCCTGCTGGGCAGAGCGTAATCTCGCCTGTGTTTGAGATGCTTCAAAGACTCCCAGCCTGTCCCTGAGATGGTGGCTGCGTGGCTGGTGGAAGTCGTGGAAGGCCGGTGGGAGCAGCTGTGCGGGGTCGAGCCTGGCTGAACAGCGTGCTCGCTTATCTCAGTCCAGCCCTGGATTGTCCGGACTTAAGACTTAGGAGCTACTCCAGCTTCCGGCCCGTCTCCGCTGCCCGCTCTTGTGGCTGCAAGCGGTTTGTGATAATTCACGCTGTTTTCCGGCAGGCAGAGGTGTTCTGGTAGGGATCTGCTGCTGCCAAGGTGCACCCGGCAATGGTGGAGTTGTTCCACGAGGCTTTTTGTCTTGGGGAAGCTGTTACGGATGCAGGGATGCTCCTTGGGTTCCCCTCTAGCTCTCATGGTGCAGAGCCTGGCGTGGGGTAGTCTAGCGAAGGGCTCTGCGGCACGGTAGCCACAGGGACTGGCGACAACATCGTACGAGCTTCCTTGCCGCCAGCACTGGGAGAGAGCAGTGCAAACGTCTCGATGGAGAGAAGGGTTGGCCGTTGTCTCCTTGGGCTGATTTAGGACAGGGAATGCGCTCCCCCCCTCCTGCTCCCCCCTGCTCAGGACAGAGTGGTCCTCGTGCATTGTGTCATGAAAACCTGCTGCTTGCAATGTCAGGCTTTGGCAACTTTGCTTCAGCGCGCTGCTGCCCCGATGGCCACCGGCAGCTGCTGCTGCTGCTGCTACGTGTTGCATGTGAGGTTCCCCGCATGGGGCTGCGAGGGAGCCTTTCACTGGCACCAGCGGTGGCGAGCTCGGTGAGACCTGCCAGCTCGTCCTGCCTGCGAGGAGGGAAGGCTGCTTTGGGAGCAGGGGGCAACGCACAAGAGGGCGAGTGGGTTTGGGGGAGAAACACAGGATTCCTGGGTTCTAATGAGGCCGGGGGCAGCCTTGGCCACGCTCGGCAAGGGCAGGTGCTCACGGAGACCCTGAGCAGAACGGGGATGGGGAGAGCTGCTCCGGTAGTTGCTGGACTGGGTAAGTTGGTCCTTGCTGCTGGGAACGTGTCCCAGTTCATGGGGCTGGGTTAGTTTCCGCAGACCTTGCGCATGGGTGATGCGATGGTGGCTTTGGAATGGCTGGGATGGAGGCGGAGGTCGGCTTTGTACGGTGCTCCTGGCACCGCTGTGCTGTGTGCCCACCTTCGGGATGGACCGGCACCAGCACCCCTCTGCAGGCCACCCCAAAGCAGCCCTCGGCAGAGACCATAACGCCCCCGGGCAGCTCCGCTCCTCTCTTAAACCCAAGACACGCTCTGAATTCCCATCTCCTCCCATCGGAGCACTGGAGCTCTTGGTCTCCATCACCTCTCCTGTCCAGGGCTGAGCTGCTGCTGGCTGACCGGCACTGGCGGCGAGTGGGAGTTGATACAGAGTTGGGTTGGATCTGACCGTGCCGCAGCATCTTACCGTGAGCGTGGGGAGGGGTTCGCTGCTTTTCTTGCCCAGCTTTAGGAGCTGGAAGAGCTCCAGGTGTCCCCCCCTATGTGTCGCTAGCTTACTGTCGAGATGGAGTCTCGAAATCTGCCTGGTCAAGGGTCTTCTGCTGAGGCTAGGGCTCTCTCTGAAGGGTCTAGGTGGGCTTTTTGAGCTCGGGAGCGCTTCCCCTTGCTCTGCGTCTGGGGGACTCCCCCCACCGAGCCCGCAGTAGCCTGTAACCTCTTCTTCCTTCCTCCCCTCCGCTCCCCACCACCGCTTCTCTGTCTCCAGGTGATCCGCAGGGGCTGGCTGACCATCAACAACATCAGCATCATGAAGGGAGGCTCCAAGGAGTACTGGTTTGTGCTGACGGCCGAGTCGTTGTCCTGGTACAAGGACGAGGAGGTACGTG
>VFFE01007106.1:44775-55362 GCA_008921705.1 Burhinus oedicnemus | reverse complement strand
GGGTGGGTGGGTGGGAGGGTTGTAGCTAAGGGATTTGTGCAGCTGCCGCTTAAAATTCATGAGCTGCACAAAGATAACGAAGAAATGAGCAGCCTGTTTCATTTACCCCCTGCACAGGTTGAGCTTCTGGGCTTGTTTCGACACTGAAAGTTTAGAAAAGCTTAAAAATTGTGAACCCTTTTCTCCCGCCACAAGAAAACTCGGGGCTGAGCCTACCCCAAGCTCTGGGGACTGATTTTAACTGAGCACTGAACAAAATCAACTGGATTTTTGGGGAAGCAGCTTATTTTTCACCCCGCCGTCTCTGCTGGCTCTATACGTTATGAAAATGCGCTGAAAAGCCTCATAAATAGGCAAACCAAGCAAGCCACCCCTGACAAATGACTTGAATTAATTAAGGAAGGCCTTTTACTTCCTGCAGTCAAGGACTTAATACCAATTTGTAACCCATGATCTAGTTGGTTTTGGGTTGGTTTTTTTTTTTTTTTTAAAAATCAGATTAGGGTCGTGGAAAGGTGCGAGATGTATTTTTGCGCAGGAGCCCCTGAAACCTCCGTTGCCATAGCGAAACGCGCTGGTTATTAATTTTAATTCTTTAATTGATTGTTGTGTGTTTATGGCGCGGTCGTGGCAGATGTCCCAAGGCTGTCACCGTGTGGCACGGCAGTGCCCTCACCCCTCTCCATCCCAAAAATCCCCCCCGGGGGAGGGGGGAGAGTCCAGGGCTCACCGTGGGGAGGGGACAGCTATCGCTGCACTGGCGCGGTGGCCTTTATGCGCTGGTGGCCCGGTGGCCTCACCAGCAGCAGCCACTCGCCGGCCGGCTTCTCCCTCCGTGGGTTGGTAACCTCAGCAGAGGTGGGACGGGGCAGGAGGGGGGCGGTGGGGTGTCCCCCTCTCCCGCACCTTATGATGGGCGTTAACTTACCCATAAGTAGAGCAAATTTCCCCCCCAAAACCCATCAAATTGGTTGCTGCATCTTTAACTTTGTCTTTCACAGGCTGATGAGTAGCACGCATTGTTAAGGCTTGCTAACGTGCTTCTCCTCCCAGACTGGGCGAAATGGAGAGGAGCACCCTTCTCGCGCTGCTGGCTAATGACAGGTGCCGACTAATCGCCATTTTTTTTCCTTCCCTGCAGTGTTGCGTTAAAAACTCATCATCCCAAGACCTCCCCTGGCCGCTGGGCCAGCACTGCACCGTGAGGGCTTGGAGACCTCCATGCCCATAGGTAGGTGCCTGGATTTTGGGTTTCCTCACCTCAGGAGCACCTGGCGCTGGTCAGAGACATCCCCATGGGTGACATTTTAGGGGGTCAGATGGGTTTTTCTTAGAAATAAGAATAAAACTGCCGCAGTGGAAAGGTAATGGTGGTGCTGGCCCAGGCCTGGGTCTCCAGCAGCGCCGGAGAAGAGCAGACCTTGTTTTTTAACGAAAAAGTACTTCACGGTTCCGTAACGTTCCTTGAAGTACACTGTTTATTTTGGTTTTCTCCTGGAAAAGCCGGCACCAGGAGCACGGCTCCTGCTGGAAACAGGGCTGAGTTGCCCATGGGTAGGTGGGTGGCATCCTTCCGTTCCTCTCAAACATGCTTCATTAGTCTTCGCTTCCTCGTTAGCTGTGGCAGAAGGAGAGGGAAACGGCTCCTGCAGCCTTTGTTTTCCTCTGGGGTTGGAAGGAGGAAGATTCCTGAGGGCTGGAAGGACTTAACTTGGGGATAAATCTCTGCCTTCTGCTGCGGGTGCCTGCAGGCGGGCTGGCCCCTCCGCCTGGAATCGAGAGGCTCTGCGGCTGCAAAAGCTGAATTTTAACGGTACCTGGTGCTGGCGCAGCTGCTCAAAACTGCGAAAAATGAGTGAAAACGGCTGCCCGTCACATTTCCGTTCCCTTTACCTGTGAGCACTGAAGCCCTCAGCGTGACGGCGACTCGAGGTCCCGTCGCTCTTCCCCTTCCAAGGCAGCGATCCAATGATTCCGGAAGTGCCAGCGAGCAATGTGAGTATTGAATATTCTTTCGTTTTAAATGGGGAAATTTAAAGCCTGAAGAGCCGTAGCGTTTTTGCTCAAAGACAAGAGGTGTGCCTGCGTCCTTTGAAAGCCGCTTCAGGAGCGGGAAAACCATTCCCAGAGCGGAGCGCACGGCTTTTCACGAGCACCCAAAGATGTTTTAATAGCTGGAGGGTGCTTCCGTGCGCCTCCGAGGACCTTTCCTGCCTCTGTGCAAGCGTGGGATGCCCCGCATTGATATTTCGGGAAGTTTCCCTCCCCGACGGCTGCTCCGTGTCCTGGGAATCGCTGCCGTTTTGCTCAAGTCTGGATTTTCCAGCAGGAAACGAGTGTGAACTTTGGAGGCCACTTACCCTTTTCGCAGCCCACAGATCCTTGAGATTATTAAATCTGTGGGTTTGGCGCTGCTGCGGAGCCGGACGGATTGAGGGCGAGGGGAAAAGGAAGTTTTTAGGCGTGTTCTGCTTTTTACGAACCGCTTTGCACCTTTTTGTGTGAAAACAGGAGGGCCTGAATTCCCCCGGCACTGGGACAAGCATGAATCCGAGAGCTCCTGCGATCCAGCAGGGCGCAATGATTCCCTTCAATGCCAGGTTTGTGGGAAGTGCTTGGCTCCAGCATGTTTACCAACGACGCAAGAGGAAAATGAAAAATAAACACCCGCAACCACAAATTGCCAGAACAAATCAGGATGAAACGCCTCCCGGCCCCAGCTCCCGGCTGGCAGGGGATTTGGAAGGGAGGGTTAGCGGCTCGGCAAGGGATTGTCTACCCTGTGCTCTTTAGGCTTCATCCTGAGCGCAAAGAGCAGCACATTAATTACGGTTGTTCTGAATACCCTGCGCAGCCAGGAAGTGTCTCCAGTCACCTCTTAAAATCCATTTAATCCTTGAGAAACGTCCCTAATTTGTGCCTCGGTGTTTCTGGTGAAGATGTCGAAAAGGAGGAAGCACCCAAGATGAATACTGGCGGAGCTGTGATGTCACCCGACCTTAAAAAAAGGAGCATTTCACCCTTCTGTCATCCTCTGACCACAGACGGTGAGCGCAAGCCTCAGATGTTCCTCCTGAGCCCTGGATTTCTGCAGATTTAACCCGGGAACGCAGGGCTGCCCCATTTCCCCAACAGGTGCCAGAAAGAGCCGTCTTTGCCGGCCGTGTTTTCCACCTGGTGTCCTCCTCCCGGCTGCAGTTGGATCCTCCGGTTGTGGTTCCTCTTTGCTCTCGCAGCCATGATACGCATCAGAGCGTGGAATCCAGGTGTGGATTTGCCTTCCCGGACGGCTGCAAGCGTTTTTACCTGTCCCAGCGTAGCCTGAGCCGGCACCGGTGGCAGCACGTGCGTTTCTCCCCGACCTCACCACTTGAAAAACCCCCAGCGTTGGATGTGATAACCTCTGCGTCCGTATTTTACATCAAGTTCAGCTTCTGTCACTGGCCTCGCCAGCAAGGGAGTCTTTTAATCTGGCTCAGGTGGTGAATGGGGGGGATTTTTATATCCCGTGGAAGCTGTGGCATGGCTGCGTTTTTCAGTGAAAACAGGGTACCGCTGCAGATTCCCGGCCCTGCAGCTTGTCCTGCTGGGCTCTGAGTGGAGAAGTGTGGCCAGCGCCGAGGACTGGAGCTGGTCGGTGTTAACTGGCCCTTGTGTTCGCTGCAACCGCCTGCAGGTTTAACCAAGAAACAAACCCCCACGCTTCCACTTGCCCACCGTATTTTGAAGTCAAAATAATTTCCATTTCTGTGTTTTCCAAGCCCTCGTTGTGAGGGGAGCGGCTCAGCGGGAAGGGGGCTGCAAGGAGCGTCCCGTCCGGCAGCCTGAGCGTTAAACGTTAATGGCACTAAGGGCATTGCCCGAATGCGGCTCCTCTCCCGATCCGTACCCCTGCCCGGCGTCACTCTGTCCCAGGTGCAGAATCTGCTTTTGCTCTCATTAATTTTCATGCCGTTGATGAGCACCCGACACTCTGATCTATCCGGATCCCTCTGCACGGCCTCTCCTCCCTCTGGAGAGCCGACAGCACCTCCCAGTTTAATACCAGCAGCAAACTGGTGCGTTAACCCCTGTCCCCGGATTGTCGATGGAGGTATTGAAGAGGACTGGCCCCAGCCGGGCATTCCCCCTTGCTGCCCGCCGTGACGTCAGTCGTAATTATTGGTCCAAACAAGCTCTGCTCCCCAAGCAAATCCTCCAGGCAAAAATCCCCCTGCTACATCTTTCGTCCAACCTCATTTTAAAGGGAAAATAAATTAAATCAGATGTCACTCGTTGGACAGATAAGTTCACTTTTTTTTTTCCCTTCCCAGTTTGGATTATATCGCAGAAGTTGAGATTTCCTGCAGTGGGAATAGCGCTTTTGGGTAGAATCGGTCCTGCTTTGGGACCGGAGGATGGATTCGGGCTCCTCTGTGTCCCCTGTTTGCCGTAACCACAAATACATTTCCAAAGCCCAAATGGGCATGGGTGTCTCATTTTTTTAATAGCTGTTTAGTGCTATGTCTGAATTAACCAGAAATTCTAGTTTCTTGCGTAAGACCAACACTTTTCCACACAAATTGCCCATTTAACTTGAATGAGCCTCTGGACCATTTAAGTGCTGGATTTCGATACTTCCCTGCCCAGGATATTTTGGCTTAACCCGCATCTCCGGAGTTAGGTTTGCCGGAAACTGAAGCCAGTGCGAGACAACTTTAAATCAATTTCAATGTCTGTGCAAAAATATCACTCCCAGAACTGATACAAAACCACTTAAATTGACAAAAAAACCCCACTTTCTGCGTGGACTGGATAACAGCGTGCTGTCTGCTCCTGCCCAGATCCCGGGAATATTCAGTGCCTGTGCTGCGAGGAGGATGGATTTGGAAGCGGGTTTCTTGTTCCTAATGCCTCCGGTTTTGCCAAGCCTGCAAGGCTGTGGTCGTTAACGAGCTCTTGGTTCGTTAGCAAGGGCTTTGCTCTGGGTAACACGTGTCCTGCACCTGCGGGCAGCTGCCTGTCCCTAATCCTAATTTCCCTTTTCTGTGCCCGGTTCGGGGGCTCTTCCAGGAGCGACGGAAGCTCCAGCTGAGACGAGCTCTCCGACGACAGCACCCCGCTCCCAGTGCCCGCAGTGAAGATGTCGACTCCGGATCCTCCCATGGGAGGAACCCCTCGCCCAGGACCCTCCCCGGGGCCGGGCCCCTCGCCAGGGGCCATGCTGGGACCCAGCCCCGGCCCCTCGCCCGGCTCAGCACACAGTATGATGGGACCAAGCCCCGGGCCACCCTCGGCAGGACACCCACTGCCACCCCAGGGGCCGGGGGGCTACGCTCAGGACAACATGCATCAGATGCACAAGGTGAGGGTGGGGGCCTGCCGGCTGGCAGCACTGAAAAAAGACACTCTGCTTCAGTAAGACGAGCAAAAATGGTTTAGGTAGCTTGGTTTTCAGGTTAATTTATTCTTTTGGATGCTCGGGCATCACGTTACCCTTGAGGCAGAAGGTCTGGGAAGTTCACGGTTTATTGTAGGGTTGAGTTTGTGCATTTGAGAGTTGAGTTTGTGCGTTCAAGGCCAGGTTGGACGGGGCTTGGAATGAGCTGGTCTAGTGGGAGGTGTTCCTGCCCAGGGCAGGGGGTGGTACTGGAGGGTCTTTGGCAGTCCCTTCCCACCCAAACCCTTCCGTGATTCTCTGATTTTGCTTACCCCAAGTGTCAGGGCATCGTACCTGTCTCTCGAGCTCGGTTCTGGGTTGCCAGTGGGGGCTGAGGAGTTTAATTCCAAATTAAGGAAGGAGAGGGAAACAAGTTTCTCTCATTGGGAATTTGGAGGGAAAACAAGCCTCCCTTCTCCCTTTCTGTTCCCACCATGAATGCATTTGGGTTTTTTTGTTTCATTTCATCATCTAAACCCCCTTTTTCTCAGTTTATTCAATCATCTTCAGCATCATCAGACCTGGGGAAAGACCAGACAGGCAAAGCATTTGAGCAATTTCAAGTTTCTTTTAACAGCCCCTTGTGCTTATTCCCCTCCCCACCGTTTAATGCGGGTGGTTCACTGTGGCGGGGGATATTTTGTCAGCAAATAGGTTTTTGTTTCGAGGAGGGTGTTTGGCAGTGCCCGGCTGCGAATGGCAAATCCTTGGTGCCTTTGCGCACATCTGGCTTCGGCAGAGCTGGCATCGGGTGGCACAGCCGCCTGTGCTTGCTTTCCTCTGTCTCCAGGAAGGGTGGAACTGGGTCTCTGATTATGGGATGTTGCTTTTCTCCTGCAGCCCATGGACTCCATGCACGAGAAGGGAATAACCGACGATCCTCGCTACAGCCAGATGAAAGGGATGGGGATGCGGCCCGGCGGGCATGCGGGAATGGGTCCTCCCCCGAGCCCAATGGATCAACACTCTCAAGGTTGGTTTCTGAAGGAAAAAGGAATCTTATTTTCCAGGGGACGGGGCTGTGGATCAGTCTGCAGTCCCAGAACGTCTGTGGCTGTTTCCCTCTCCTGTTTGTATTGGGTGTCCGTTAGGATAGTCATGAAAATGAGCAAAGAATTGCATGAAAAGGTCAAACTGGCAGAAAGAGCATCTGTCCCTCCTCCTGTCCCGGTCTCCTGTGCTGAGATTGGTGTGGCATCGTACACCGAGTTCCCACAGAGCTGCTCATGTCCAGGAACTCTGCTTGTTTTAAATCCTTGATTTTTGGAAAGGACGTAGCGCTCCCAGGGTTCCCAGGCCTAAAGCGGCTGTGGGCTCCACAGGGGAGAAGTTTTCTGTAGTTTTTTTTTTTTCTTTTGACTCAGTCTCCCCATCACCGTGAGCGCCTCGCTCCCGTCTAACTGGCTCTCTCCCTCCAGGTTACCCTTCTCCGCTCGGTGGCTCCGAGCACGCCTCGAGTCCGGTTCCGGCTAACGGTCCATCCTCTGGCCCTCAGATGTCTTCGGGCCCCGGAGGAGTCCCCTTGGATGGCACTGACCCCCAAGCGTTGGGGCAGCAGAACCGGGGTCCGACCCCTTTTAACCAGAACCAGCTACACCAGCTGAGAGCTCAGATCATGGCCTACAAGATGCTGGCCAGGGGCCAGCCGCTCCCCGACCACCTTCAGATGGCGGTGCAGGGAAAGCGACCCATGCCTGGAATGCAGCAGCAAATGCCGACACTACCTCCACCCTCCGTATCCGGGACAGGACCAGTGCAAGGACCAGTGCAAGGGCCTGGACCGGGACCGACACCTCCAAACTATAACAGACCTCATGGTGAGTGCCGCCCCAGCTTTCCTCCCAGTGGCACCGGGGTTTGCTGGAGGGAGGATGTTTTACCACGGTTTGACCCTCGCCGCTGCCCTGGTGTTCGCCCAGTTTGGGTTTTCCATTTGGCTGGAAAGCTGTCTGGCAGAAAAGGATCTGGGGGTCCTGGTGGACAGCCAGCTGAACATGAGCCAGCAGTGTGCCCAGGTAGCCAAGAAGGCCAACGGCATCTTGGCCTGTAGCAAGAATAGTGTGGCCAGCAGGAGCAGGGAAGCGATGGTGCCCCTGTACTCAGCACTGGTGAGGCCGCAGCTTGAGTACTGTGTTCGGTTTTGGGCACCACAGTCTAGGAGGGACATTGAGGTGCTGGACCGTGTCCAGAGAAGGGCAACAAAGCTGGTGAGGGATCTGGAGAACATGTCTTATGAGGAGCGGCTGAGGGAATTTAGTCTGGAGAAGAGGAGGTTGAAGGGAGACGAGGGGAGACCTTATTGCTCTCTACAGCTCCCTGAAAGCAGGTTGTAGTGAGATAGGAGCTGGTCTCCCAAGTAACCAGAGACAGGACAAGAGGAAACGGGTTCAAGTTGCGCCAGGGGAGGTTTAGGCTGGACATTAGGAAAAATTTTTCACTGAAGGAGTTATCAAACATTGGAACAGGCTGCCCAGGGAGGTGGTTGAGTCACCATCCCTAGATGTGTTTAAAAGTCGTGTAGATGTGGTGCTTAGAGACATGGTTTAGTGGCAGACCTGGTAGAGTAGGGTCAATGGTTGGACTGGATGATCTTAAAGGTCTTTTCCAACCTAAATGATTCTATGATTCGCATGTCTCGCAGCCCATCTGATGGGGGTTGTTCAGGCTGGAGAAGAGAAGGCTGCGGGGAGACCTTCGAGCCCCTTCCAGTCCCTCCAGGGGCTCCAGGAAAGCTGGGCAGGGACTCTGGATCAGGGCAGGGGGTGACACTGGAGGGTCTTTGGGGTCCCTTCCCACCCAAGCCATCCTGTGATTCTCTGATTTGTGGCTGATAACTTGCCAGGGGCTGGGGATTCGGGTTCATCCCACCCGGCTACTGTGGCAGCAGCGAGGCTCCTCCAGGCAGTTTGGGGTGTGGAATGGCTGATTCATCCTCTGGCGCCAGCTCCGATGGGCAGGGGTCACGCCTGGGGGGTGTTGTGCTTGCAAAAAGACGTACCTGCTGGTCAGGCTCTCCTAAGCGGGAGGATGAACTTTGTTCTTGGTATTTACACACAAAGATCAACACCTTAATGTGGTTTTTCTTCTTTTTTTTCCTCTCTTTTTTTCCTTTCTGCCATTTTTTTGGCCCTTCTGCAGGTATAGGAGGGCCTAACATGCCCCCTCCCGGACCCTCAGGAGTTCCCCCAGGAATGCCTGGGCAACCCCCCGGCGGCCCCCCCAAGCCCTGGCCGGAAGGTGAGACCCGGGGCTCGTTGGTAGCAAAACTGCTTTAAACTGTGACGCGGAACCATGAGCTCATTAGGGGCTGGTGGTTAATGAGGTGACGTGCCAGGGTAGGGGGGAGAGCCCACCGTTGGTGCTCCGTGCCGCTGCAGTGGAAGGAGCTTGGAGATTCCTGGTTAAAAACCCTGTAAATAGCGACTGAACTCTCCGAAGAGCTGGCTTAATCGGCGCGTTCTTGCACTGGAGCTTTACGAGGCTGTGTGTGTGCTTTCTGAGGCGGCCGTTCAAAGTCTAAATGGCTTCATCTGGGGAGGGAGGCTGTTGGGTTTATAATATAAATTTATATTTATATAAACTTATGCTGTAAATTTATGGCGCGGCAGAGAGGTGGTGGCTTCAGGTGAGAGGGAAAGCTGGTGAGCTGCCCCGAAGCCTGGCGCCATGTACGCAGAGCCGCTTTCCTTCACACGGGGAGGGAACTCGGGGTATTTTTCCTCACTGCTTTCTTGACAGCACTGCGTTTTGGGTTTTTCCCTCCCCCTCACAGGACCAATGGCAAATGCTGCAGCCCCCACTAGCACACCTCAGAAACTGATTCCTCCCCAGCCCACCGGCCGACCCTCGCCAGCCCCCCCGGCGGTGCCTCCTGCGGCATCGCCCGTGATGCCGCCCCAGACGCAGTCTCCCGGGCAGCCGGCCCAGCCGGCCCCCATGGTGCAGCTCCACCAGAAGCAGAACCGGATCACGCCTATCCAGAAACCCAGAGGACTCGACCCGGTGGAAATCCTGCAGGAGAGGGAGTACAGGTAGGGGCTGGAATTGACTTGCTCTTCGCCTGCCTCATGCCGCCGGAACTGTCGTCCTCCTGTGGCATATCCTAATGATTTCCCATCCTGTTTTATCTCTGGGGCCCTTGGCATCAGAGGGACACGGAGCTGTTGGAGCGGGGCCAGAGGAGGCCCCGGAGATGCTGGGAGGGTTGGAGCCCCTCTGCTGGGAGGCCAGGCTGGGAGAGTTGGGGGTGTTCAGCCTGGATCAGGGAGTGGAGCCAGAGGACGAGGGGCAACGGTCTGACCTGGGAAGAGGGCAGATTTGGATGAGATGTCGGGAAGAAATTCTGGGCTGGGAGGCTGGGGAGACACTGGCCCAGGTTGCCCAGAGAAGCTGTGGCTGCCCCAGCCCTGGAGGTGTTGAAGGCCAGGTTGGACGGGGCTTGGAGTGAGCTGGTCTGGTGGGAGGTGTCCCTGCCCAGGGCAGGGGGTGGCACTGGAGGGTCTTTGGGGTCCCTTCCCACCCAAACTGTACTATGATTATTAACATGTGATGTGCGGAGATCTGGAGGGACAAGGAGGTGTGCGTTTTCCTTGGAGCTTCTCAAGACACCTCCCAAAATCTCATCCCTCCTGCTGTCCAGGGATGGTCACTGCTCTGACGTTTCATTAGAGACCGCAGGTGCCTTCCCGCTGCAGGGGAGCGTCTCTGCTGCGCCAGTTGATTAAACCAGAGTTACACCTCTGGATGCCGAGCAGCCACTCAGCTGCCCAGAGCCCCCATCTCGCTTGAGATAAGATCAGAGCTGGCCTTGAGAGCTTCTTCTCAGGAGAGGAGTGATGGCGAATTCCTTGTGCCGGTCCCTGCCCATTGTAAAATCCCCTCTCATTCCTCTACAGGCTGCAAGCTCGCATAGCCCACAGAATCCAAGAGCTGGAAAACCTTCCTGGCTCCCTGGCTGGTGACCTGAGAACCAAAGCTACCATTGAACTCAAAGCACTAAGGCTGCTTAATTTCCAGCGACAGGTAAGCTGTCTGTCAAAGGAAACGTGCTTTATTAACTCACTCTGTCGAGGAGCTACGGGTGGCACGAGACTCGTGCTATTGTAATACCGTGTGGCATCGCCTGTGGAATTAATTCCTCTTTTTTTTTTTTTTTTTTTTAATTGGAA
>VFFE01007106.1:25233-41924 GCA_008921705.1 Burhinus oedicnemus | reverse complement strand
TTTTTTTTTTTTTTTTTTTTTAATTGGAAAAACTGAATCTCTCCAAAAGCTGCGTCAGGAAGTCGTGGTGTGCATGAGGCGAGACACGGCCTTGGAAACAGCCCTGAACGCCAAGGCCTACAAGCGCAGCAAGCGGCAGTCCCTGCGCGAGGCTCGCATCACTGAGAAGCTGGAGAAGCAGCAGAAGATCGAGCAAGAACGGAAGCGCAGGCAGAAGCACCAGGTCAGCTGGGATCTGCTGCACGTGCCGCTTTCGGGTGGCACCGGGGGGAACTGGGCGGCTGGAGTTGGCCGGGTTGAACTTTTTGAGGGAATTGCCTTTTTTAGGGGATTAGAGAAAGATACTCTTTGGGCCAGGTGACCGTTGTTGGTCCCTTCCAGCTGAAATACTCTATTCTATTAAATATAAGAGAAGTCAGTCTCAGTTAGCTTATGGCATTAGATGTATTAACTTACCAGGGCAAGGGAGGGGATTCTGCCCCTCTGCTCCGCTCTCGTGAGACCCCACCTGGAATGCTGTGGCCAGCTCTAGGGACACCAACAGCAGAAGGACACGGAGCTGGTGGAGCAGGGCCAGAGGAGGCCCCGGAGATGCTAGAAGGGCTGGAGCCCCTCTGCTGGGAGGCCAGGCAGGGAGAGTTGGGGGTGTTCAGCCTGGAGAAGAGAAGGCTCCAGGGAGACCTTCGAGCCCCTTCCAGTCCCTCCAGGGGCTCCAGGAAAGCTGGGCAGGGACTCTGGATCAGGGAGTGGAGCCAGAGGACGAGGGGCAACGGTTTGACCCGGAAAGAGGGCAGATTTGGATGAGATGTCGGGAAGAAATTCTGGGCTGGGAGGCTGGGGAGACACTGGCCCAGGTTGCCCAGAGAAGCTGTGGCTGCCCCAGCCCTGGAGGTTGAAGGCCAGGTTGGACGGGGCTTGGAGTGATCTGGTCTGGTGGGAGGTGTCCCTGCCCAGGGCAGGGGGTGGCACTGGAGGGTCTTTGGGGTCCCTTCCCACCCAAACCATTCTGTGATTCCATGAACACGTAGTTGAAGATGTCCCTGCTCTTTGCCAGAGGTTGGACTAGATGAGCTTCAGAGGTCCCTTCCAACCCAAACCATTTGATGATTCTATAAGCGCATTTGTCCTGACGCTGCCTGTTTGCCCTTCCTTTTCCCTGCAGGAATACCTCAATAGCATTCTCCAGCACGCTAAAGATTTCAAGGAATACCATCGCTCCGTCACAGGCAAAATCCAAAAGCTGACCAAGGCGGTGGCTACCTACCACGCCAACACAGAGCGCGAGCAGAAGAAGGAAAATGAGAGGATCGAGAAGGAGCGGATGCGCCGTTTGATGGTGAGCAGTTTGTGTGTGCATGATGAGCTGTTAGGTGTTCAGGGTGAGGGCCCACCTCGCTTAGCGGGGTGTTAATGATCCTCCTCTCTGTAGGCTGAAGATGAGGAGGGATACCGCAAGCTCATCGACCAGAAGAAGGACAAACGCTTGGCCTACCTGCTGCAGCAGACGGACGAGTACGTCGCCAACCTGACAGAGCTGGTGCGGCAGCACAAGGCCGCGCAGGTGGCCAAGGAGAAGAAGAAGAAAAAGAAAAAGAAGGTGAGTTGAAAGCCAGGCTTCACGGGGAGCTGGAATGTCATCTTTGCGGAGGTGCTAGCTCGCTAACGACCACCTTCCTCCTCTTCCAGAAGGCAGAGAATGCGGAAGGGCAGACTCCGGCGATTGGACCAGATGGCGAAGTAAGCCAAATAATCTTACTTCACGTCGTGCCAAGTAGGGTAGGAAACGTCAGCCACGTGCTGAAAATGCCCTGGTACAATCCTCCCTGCTGCAAGGCCGCCACCGATGATATCTAACACAGGGGGCGGCTAAATTGAGACTTCCTAAAAAATAGACCTTGTGTCTGGGTGGAAAGAGAGATCTTCTTGCCCATCCCCGACGGGAGCGGTTTTCTCGGACGGGCTCTGGACCGGCCACAGGGGAGGGCGGCTCAGTGTTTGGTTTCCTCCCCAGCGCTTCCGTGTCCGAGCTCGGGCAGGTCGGTGGGGTTTGGGGTTCGGGGTTCGTGTTGCCTGCGAGGGATCCGTAACTCCGCGCTGCACCGGGATCAGTCCCGTGCAGCACCTCCTGTGCTCGGCGCTTCACAAACCCCCTTGCGAGCCGAGGAGCTTTTGAGTGATATTTCAAATAAATTGTTCCTGGGTGAACGAAGTTTGGCATCTGAACTTGCCTTCCCACACAAAGATTTAGTGTCCGCATTGAGTTTTTTCAAAGCAAAATGTTAAATCTCGTCAGCTCTCGAGCTTTGCCTGTCCTCTGCTGACATGGTGGTCAAAGCGGTCGGTCATTTCCTTCTTTCCAGCTGTTGTCGTGGTGGTCCTGGGGTGGGTTTGGTCAAAGCCGTAGATCTTGATGGAAATGCAAGCTCTGTTTCGAGGCAAAAAAACCCAACCCAAAATACTGACCTGCAGCCTGCCTTTGATCCTGCAGCCGCTGGACGAGACGAGCCAAATGAGCGACCTTCCTGTCAAAGTGATCCATGTGGAGAGTGGCAAGATCCTCACCGGCACCGATGCCCCGAAGGCCGGGCAGCTGGAAGCTTGGCTGGAGATGAACCCTGGGTAAGTGTCAGGGGGGCAACGGTGGGAGATTTCCTCCAGCCCCTCCATGCCTCTGGTCTGTGGCACGCCGCAGCCCGGTGGGGAGCGGGGAGCTCTGGCTGTAGCCATACTGTTGGGAGGGCTGGGATCGCTGTTCCATATGGGATCGGCAGGGGGGGAAGCGCCTGTCCCGGGCCCAAACCGTGGGAAGCACAGAGGGCTGGAAGCAGCGGGGCTGTGGGTTGGGAAGGAAAGATTTCATCAGCCTCCCAAAAATTAGGTGGGAAAGGCTTGGTGGGTGGTCCCGGACACAGCCTCTCGGGCTCATACACTTTCCCCAGAGCGTGTGTGAAAACTTGAACTAAGTGAGGGAAAAATAAACGAATAAGCATTTTATTTAAAAAAAAAAAAAAAAAATTAAAACACTTATACTGATAACAACGTAGTTTTAATGCAAGGGTTTCTAGAACCGTGGTGATCTCGTGCTGTGTGTAGAGTGCTGCTGGTAGCAGATTTGCAATTAAATATTAATATTTGTATTTAATTAGATATGAAGTCGCTCCAAGATCTGACAGTGAAGAAAGTGGGTCAGAAGAGGAGGAGGAGGTAAGGAGAAATATCACCGGTCTCCCTTGCGATTTCGTATTTTAAATATTTCTGAGAGAACAGGAAACAGCCCTAGGTACTGCGCTAAGCTCATTTTGAGAATTACTTTTTCCAGCACAGATGTGCATCAGCCAGCTCAAAATACCTGTATTTAGAGTAAACCAAAAAACCCGTGTCAAGCAAGTGAGGGGCAGCGAGGCAATGGGCGAGCTCTGTTCGTTAGCTGCTCAGTTTTCTCCACAAATATTTCTCACATAACTCTTCGGACGCCCGGAAGCAAAGGGTGTGAGATGCTGCTTCTGGTACCCTCTGTCCTCGTTAGGGGACGTGCCCTAACGAAGAGCGTGGGTCTGTGAGCTGCTGGGGCAGCTAGTGCAGCCCCTGGGGTTTTCGGAGCGGGTCGTTTGCCGTTGTTGCCCATGGGCTCTGCTGCTCCTGAGCGTGGCTGAGCAGGTTTTGTTGCCGTTGCCACTGTATAAATGAGAATTGACGGCTTTGTGTCTCCTGGCAGGAGGAGGAAGAGGAGCAACCACAACCGGCTCAGCCGGCCCTGCCTGTGGAGGAGAAGAAAAAGATCCCCGATCCAGACAGCGATGACGTCTCAGAAGTGGATGCCAGACACATTATCGAGTGAGCCCTGCCTCTTTACCTGCCGTTCTGGCGTGCCCTCTTCTGTTTCAGAGTCACTTTTTGTGAATCTTGCGTGTTTTGTGTCAAAGGAGTGAAATTTGGCGGGCAGCGGTTGCTCCGCTCCCAGTTCTGGGGAAGCGGGCTTTCCAAAATGAGACCGAATTTGGCACCTGGTGGGGAAAATGAACCACCCTGGGACTGGTGGGGCTCCCCAGGAGTTTTCTCCAAAGGGGATCATCTTTCTTATCTCCAATTTTTTTTCCCTCTTTCCCCCCCATCCCCGCAGGAATGCTAAGCAAGATGTTGACGATGAATACGGAGTGTCCCAAGCTCTGGCGAGGGGCCTGCAGTCGTACTATGCTGTGGCCCACGCCGTCACCGAGAGGGTGGACAAACAGTCCACACTGATGGTCAACGGCGTCCTCAAGCAGTACCAGGTGAGAGGCTGCGGAAGGCAGCACGTGCCGTGCTGTCCCGCCCGGCTCTGCTGTAGCAGGGCTTCTGCCGGCGCTGCCAGGAGGTTTCAGTGGGAGGCGCTGAGATTTGGGCTGTGCCCAAGACGCTCCCAGCAGCAAGGAACAGGAGCCGAGGGCAGAGCCAGCCCATCCGTCCAGTGCGAGATAACACTGCTTAAAACAAAGAACATCAGCTCTCCACGTGTGTCCGCAGCCCTGAGAGGGGAGGAATACATAAATGCCTGTGGCTGGCTTTAAATAGTTAAAATAGTGTATAGGGAGCTCATCTGCATAATGCATAAGATGGGGGGTGGGGCACGGGGCACGCAGGTCATTAGCACATCTGATATGCGGCTCCTCCATCTGCGGTCTGATTTTTTTTTTTTTTTCATCCATCAATCCCTCTTTTTTTTCTCCTCCCCCGTAGATCAAAGGTTTGGAGTGGCTGGTGTCCCTGTACAACAACAACCTGAACGGCATCCTGGCAGATGAAATGGGTCTGGGCAAAACCATCCAGACCATCGCTTTAATCACATACCTCATGGAGCACAAACGGATCAACGGACCCTTCCTCATTATAGTACCTCTCTCGTAAGTACCCTGCCTGAAGCCATCACCCAGCACAGAAAGCGCTCTGTGGTGCCATTCCCCGTTGCACAAGGACCAGTTTTTACTGTTTCTCTCTCTCTTTTTTTTTTTCTTTCCCCCCCCGCCAGAACTCTGTCGAACTGGGCGTATGAGTTTGACAAATGGGCTCCTTCTGTGGTGAAGGTCTCATACAAGGCAAGTACCGGCATTATTTTTGCACGTGCCCACCGGGCTCCTTTGGCCGCTTGTTTTGGGGGGATTCCTTGGATGCCAGTTTTCTGCCTTCCAGTCTAACAGTATTTCCATTATCCCAAGAGAGCTGGGAGGCTTCCTGGCGCTAAAGTGATGAAATCCACATTTGTTTTTCATTCCTTAATGGCAGAAGGAATCCAGCTGCTACTGTCGGCACAAGTGTTCTCGCTGCCTTTCTGTAACCGGAACAATTGTTCCGTGTGGATAACAACCACTCCCTCCACCTCTCTTCTCCTGGAAATTATGTTCTGGTTTCACATTGCTGTTTGAAATTCTTTCTCCAGGGCTCTCCAGCAGCAAGACGGGCATTTGTACCTCAGCTCCGAAGCGGGAAATTCAATGTCTTGCTCACTACTTACGAATACATCATCAAAGATAAGCACATCCTGGCCAAGGTGAGTCCTGCCAGCAGCAGGCAGCGGCAGCTCCCTCTTCCCTGTTGTTTGGGCTGCGGCAGGAGGATCGCCCGCACTCATGGGCACTGCACGGACATCACTGTGACAGTCCCTGTTGGAAAAATCCTGCCTCAACTGACATTTTTCTCTCTGGAGTCTCTTGTCGTCACGTGGCAGGAGGCGAGGAGCTGCTGCTTACCCTCAGCAGCCAGAGTTTATGTAGCATTCACGTTATTTTTGGCTGCGTATCCTGTGATGCAGCAAATACTTCTTTCCCCTTGTAATAAAGCAATTTGTAGGACAATGGATATTTATTATATAAATAATAAAGGCAGAGGGGGTTGGTCTGTACGGAACCGGCTGCTGCAGGGTGAAGCTCAAACGTTGAGGCTTCCCCTGGGTTGGAAAAGTCATGCCGTTTCAAAAGCACCCAGACAATGCACCCCGTCGCAGCCCCTGGTTTTAATGGGTTTGTCTTCGCTCAGATTGAGTTCCGCAGCACCTTGGGGAGTGGGGTCTGCCCTGATTTTAAGACGCGTTGAAGCTGATGCGTCTCACCCGGCAAGGCTTTTTAAGGAAACTGTCTTCTCTTCGCCCTTTCTATTGCGGAGAGTTAAACACGGTTTGATTTATTAACGGCCAAAAAGCTCAAGAAATGCTGAAATGCCCCAAAGCTGGCATCAGTCTCCATCAGCTATTTGGCGTTAGTGCTCTTCCTTTCTCCCCACTCCTTCTGTGTCCATCTGAGCCAGCAACACAAAGTGCTCCTAATGGGAGCGGTTCCCACGCGGTACCTCAGGAGAGATTAGAGTGGGTTTCCACGATCCCGGCTAGCTTGGATCTCTCCTGGACACCTCCGGAGGCCCGGTTCCACTGTGGGCAGGATTCTCTGGTCGGAGCTCGGGGAAGGTGCTGCGGTGCAGAGAGCCACTGTCCCCTTGCCCACACCGCCCTTCTCCTTCCCGCAGATCCGCTGGAAGTACATGATTGTGGACGAGGGCCACAGGATGAAGAACCACCACTGCAAGCTCACCCAGGTCCTCAACACCCACTATGTGGCTCCGCGCCGGTTGCTGCTGACGGGAACCCCACTCCAGAACAAGCTGCCGGAGCTGTGGGCCCTGCTCAATTTCCTCCTGCCCACCATCTTCAAGAGCTGCAGCACATTCGAGCAGTGGTTTAACGCTCCTTTTGCCATGACGGGAGAAAAGGTACAGCAGAAAGCCGGGTGGTGGCCATTGCCGCTGCGGAGGTCAGGACTGCGGGCATTTTGGGTAGCTTGTGTTTGTAAATGCTGGCAAAAATCTCTCCTTTCCACTGGGGAGGTGCAGCGCACCATCCTGTAAAACGTAATTCCTTTGGGATGGGTTTTAGTGGAAGACTGGAAAATACAGGAGCGTTAATTGAGTGCTGGAGATGAGGGCGGGTGAACGGTTCTCCCGACACCAAGGTATCCAAGCATTGGTGGGAGAAGCCGGCTGGGTTTTTGCTGGTGCAGTTCTCAAACGGTGAATGTGCTGCCGGTGCCGTTGTTTAATGGCTCTGGAGCCGTTCGAAGCGAATCGCAGTGGCTGAGTTTTTGCAGAGCAGGTTATGGGGCAGCCGGGAGAAGATAAGCGAGCCGAACTGACCAAAAAAAATCAGTGCGGAAACCTCAGATTGTGATGATTACATCAAAGAGGCTTTCCGTGTCCCAGTTGTGCCGCATGCGGAGCCATGCATCGCTGTGCTTTACCCGGGAATCTGGCCGCCGTTGAGGGCTGCTGAGGGAAGGGACCTTCCCTGGTATAACGGTTCCCTTTCCTGGTGTTGCAGGTGGACCTGAACGAAGAAGAAACCATCCTGATTATCCGGCGTTTGCACAAAGTGCTGCGCCCCTTCCTGCTGCGGAGGCTGAAGAAGGAAGTAGAAGCACAGCTGCCTGAAAAGGTAATGGCTGGCAGAAACGTCCAGCTCTTCCCCGGTCTTGGTGCATTCGTGGAGCTTTATTCAGCTCCACGGAGAGGTGGCTGCATTGGTTGCTTTGAGGACGCGGGAGGGGACCTCGGGGCTTTAGAAGCTGGTGGGTTTGTCCCATGCTTCGGAAGGATTCAGGGTTTTGGGGGTGCTGGCTCACGTCACCTCAGGAATTCACCTTTTTTTTCCCCCCTGCTCCTTGCAGGTGGAGTACGTGATCAAGTGCGACATGTCCGCCCTGCAGAGGGTGCTCTACAGGCACATGCAGGCCAAGGGGGTGCTGCTGACGGACGGCTCCGAGAAGGACAAAAAGGTCTGGCCACCAAAATCCCTGCTTTTGGCTGATTCCTCCGCTGTCGGAGTGGGGCTGGAAACGCCCCCGGGGATGGGGATGGCTGTTCTATCCCCGGCTGCTGTGTCAACTGATAGAGCAAAAACCCTTTTTATAAGCAAAACAAGAAGTCCTGGGGGGATGGCTCAGAGCAGAGGGCTCTGGGTGGGCTGCCTCGGGGTCATGGGTCGAGCTTGACCCGGTGCGACCCCCTCCTGCATCCAGGCGAGGAGCCATGGGGATTATAGTGGGGTGTAATCCTGCGGCTGCCGGGAAACCCACGAAAGCCACCCGACGTGCCTTTTCAAAGTGATCAGAAAGTCAAATGGCAATTAATTGGGGGCTTGTGGGAATTAAAAATACACTTTTGTCTGAACTAAAAGCTGGAGGTGAAAAATTCCATGTTCTTCAGCTCCATTTCCCCCCCACCCCTTCAGCCTCAGACTCCTCAAAGTGACTTTAACATCTGCGTTAAAACCTTGAACTTGGCCCCTTGCTGACTGGGGAGACCCTGGCTGCCCACCCGGGCAGTCCCGCTGCAGGTCCAGTGCCTCTACACACAGCTCCCAGTAGATCTGGGCAATGCTGAAGCCTCAGGGCTGCGAACCCCTGGTTAAATATTCCCAGAATATTCCTGGGTAGCTGTTGCAGTCAGTAAACTCAAATTCAGATTTCTGATTTCTTGTCTCGTTGGCGCAGGGTAAAGGCGGTACGAAAACCTTAATGAACACGATCATGCAGCTGCGGAAGATCTGTAACCATCCCTACATGTTTCAGCACATAGAGGTAATGTGGGCTCTGGGCTGGCACGCACCATGCGCATGCTCTCTGGAAAGGTGGAAAAACTGTTCTGTCCGCCTCCTAAACGGAGAGGAAAAACCAACGGCAGTTTCAGCACGGACTGAGCGTTAACTGCCTGGCTGCTTGGCCAGCCAAGTATCAGTCCTCAGCGCCCACTGTGCCGATCAGGCTTCCTTCGGCATGCTCCTCCTTGCCACTCAAAATGGTCTGAAATCTGCTCAAGCGGGCTCGGCGAAGTAATGTCGCCTAAAAACAGCGTGACCGGGTGCATCCGTTCAGGCCAATCTCTTTGGACCCAAACTCCGTGCCGGCCACAGGGCCTCGCTGTCTGAGATGGGGCAGACCTGTTAAAACAGCTCTGTTTCTCTGCCTGCTTCCCAAGGCAGCTTCCTGAGGCACACCGGGAACGTCACCAGTCCTCCCTGCCTGACCCCCAGGGCCAGTTCTCTCTTAGGGCAATTCCAGGACTTTGTTGGATTAATTTGGGTGGGAGGAGAGTTCCTGATGTTGTTTCTCTCTCTGCCTGCAGGAATCCTTTTCCGAGCACTTGGGGTTCACGGGAGGCATCGTGCAAGGGTAAGTCGGGTGTTTCAGAGTTAACGCCGAGTGGGGGTATTTGTGGCTTTTCCTGGTGAAGTGGTTTATCGGTGCGTGTTAAACGAGCTGGCGGTGCAGCAGCGAGCACTGGTAATCCTTACAAGAGGGAGATGCCGCGTTTTTAGCATCGCATCCTTATTTCCCTCTTCTTTTCCCTCCCAGGCTGGATTTGTACCGTGCCTCGGGCAAATTTGAGCTCCTCGACAGAATTCTCCCCAAACTGCGAGCCACCAACCACAAGGTGCTGCTCTTCTGCCAGATGACCTCCCTCATGACCATCATGGAAGATTATTTTGCTTATCGCGGATTCAAATACCTCAGGCTGGACGGTGAGTGCCTCCGAGCGCGGGGACGGCAGCCGCCCCTCTCTTTCTTACCGTGCGGATAAAGCCCTCGCGTGGGGCCGAGCAGTGAGGTAAGCTCCTCCAGCTTCACTGTCCCTGGAGCCTCTCTCGCAGGGGAAACACGTCTGAAGCAAACAGCACATCGTAAAGCAATTAACCCTGCTGGCAGGATGCAGGTTAAAGCCGTAAACCTCGCAGGGTGCAGGAGAAAAGATATAAAGCGCAGCCTTGGACTTTATACGTTAAATCATCGGCTGCCGCTTCAAGCTGCAGTTCCCATTTTTTTAAATTCACCTGATCTACTATTTAATTCCCGAACCCTGGAGGATGCTGCTAAGGGGCCAGGTGGCCTGTAACGTTGTTAAAATAGCGTAAATACAAATTAATTAGTTGGATTCCAGGTTTAACTCAGAAGGCATGCAGCTTAGTGTGTGCACAGATCTAACCTGGTAGAAAAGGAAAGTCAATCCACCGTTTCCGGTTGGAATAAACCACTGAATACCCCATAAAGATGCTGGCGATGCCGCAGGGTTGCTGAAGTCTGTGCAGACCCAAACCCTCTTTGCCAGCAAAACTCGTTAACGAATCGACCTTCTGAGAAAAGCATTAAGCTGCTGAGAAGGTGGGGCGCAGAACGAGACCGAAGCGGTCATTTAAACCAGGGTTTCTCCCTTGTAGTCAGCCTCTCGGAGCCCTTTGCTCCTTCGGTCGCAACATTTAACGACTTTCAGCTTGGGATGGGTGCTAACGTGGCATCGTGCTTGCAGCCGGCATCTCACCCGGCCCTTTCTGCTCACAGCCGGGCAGTAACTCACCCCGCATACCCCTTCCCCAACTCCGAGCGGGGACAGTCACCACCCCACGGCACAGCCAGTGCCGAGGCATTTACACACCATGGCCGGCGTCAGCGTGAGCATCTCTAACCGTTCCCTGAAGCAGGGTGAGCTCACCTCGCTCCCACAGCATCCCCAGCTCTCCCCGGGCTTGTGCAGAGCCCTTGTGTGGTTTACAGAGCTGCATTTCTCTAAAGAGAGCAGAAAGAGGATGGTTTTGGGGAGGACGGGCTGGGAGAGACCCTCGCATATCACTGAGCCTGGTCTCCTGCTGCCAACCTCCTGTAACCACCCCGGCATCAAATGTACCAAACACCACTTTAAAACCGGCCGCGTTCCGGATACGGCCGTCCTGAGCTCTGGGAGATCTTCTGATCCGCTCAGGAACAGCCCAGAGGCCGAGTCAGGCCGGCAGCACTCGCCCGCTATAGCCATTCCTCTCCCTTTTGCCCTTTTCTCTCAAGTCTTTCTCCCGAAAGCAGCTGCACACCCCCCCTGCCACGCCGTCCTTTCACAGGACGCGCGCTCGCACCCCACCGGCCTGGAGTCCATCATCCTGGTGGGCGGCACCGTGCCTGAAATGCCTCTTCTGAGCTCCCGTTCTCCCTGCCGAGGGTGGGCAGCCCCCTCAGAACGCTGTGGAGCCCCTCGCCCTCCCGTCCCACCGGATCCCATCGCCTGCGGAGCAGGAATTAACCCTTCCTCTCTGTTTCTAGGAACCACTAAGGCGGAAGACCGGGGCATGTTGTTAAAGACTTTCAATGAGCCAGGCTCCGAGTACTTCATTTTTTTGCTGAGCACTCGGGCTGGCGGGCTGGGTCTGAACCTCCAGTCTGCCGATACTGTGATTATCTTTGACAGCGACTGGAACCCTCACCAGGTAAAAAACAAACAAACCAACCTCCCCCCTCCCCCCCAAAAAAAAAAAAAAAAAAAAAGGAGCATGAACACTTGTTTCTATTTGAAGTGAATTTTTTAGCGTCGGTGAAAGGTGCCGGATTGACAGCCCTGGAGACTGAAGTCCTCTATTTATCCACAGAACAGATACAGCGCGGGCAGCGGCAGTGGCAGTGCAAGCTTCCCCCACACTGCCTCAACCCTGTGCCTGAACGCTGAGTTGGAGGAACCACCTCTAAAGGTGAGAGGGGTTGTTCAGTCTCCACGCCCATTCAATCCTCGGCCTTGCTGCTGAGACTGCCAACGCACGTGCCAGCTCTGACGGTGATCTTTGCACCGCCGATAACCTGTCCGCTAGAAACTGGACTGAGGCCACCCAAAAACACATCTTTCACGGGCAACCGAACAAGCGTCGGATGGTAACGATGTTCGGTGCTGTGCTCCGAGCGGACGAATCTGCCGCCCCGCCTTCTCTCGCCATTGAATTGGGGATTTAAAATCTTGCAGGAAGAAGACGAAGTTCCCGACGACGAAACAGTCAACCAGATGATTGCGCGGCACGAAGAGGAGTTTGACCTTTTCATGGTGAGCATGATGGCACAGGCTGGCAGAGGAGGAGTGGTGCCCGCTGTTCTTCCGAGTAGCAGCTAAAACGGTCTCTCTAACAGAAATCAGCTGAGAGTGCTTAACGAAGCCGTGACTCGTTCAACAGGTAAAACAAAACAGTAGGGCAGGGGCTCAAAGTCAGGATGCTCCCGGCTCCGGTAAGGGATGAGCTCTGGGAGAGCCGGAGGAGAGGGGCCAAGTTTCCCGCTGCAGGAAGGAAGAGATGGGGCCAGGAGCCGTGTGCTGGGACCCCTGTCCCTGAGCAAAAAAGCCATTTCCCCACCCAAAAGAGCTGCAGCCTGAGAAAGGAGATGGGACAAGGAGCATTTAAGATGGAGGAAAGGCTCCCCATAAAGGAGGCCACCTAATTCTCAGCCTCCTTGGAGGATTCCAGGTCTCGGGAACGGCGTTGGTTTGGTCAAACCCTTAATGAGGACGGGAGTGTTTGTGCGAGGCTAGGTGTCTCTTGCCCAGAACTCGCAGCCCCGTCAGCTCTGCCAGCGCACACTTAACTTCGGCACCTGACGTGCCAGCCCACGGTCCCCGAAGGGCTTCGCTGGCAGCAGGCTTGTCCGGAGACGGCCGGCGGAGAGAGGAGAGCTCCCCGGCCCTGGCAGAGCAGCCGGCTTAACGAGATCCGACCTCCTGCCACTGCTGCTCTGCCTCCGGCAACTGTGCCATGATTCTCCCCCCTGGTTTGTGGCCAGCAGGGTTTATTTTACACAGCCTCTACTGAGCTGTGAGGAGCCAGTGGCTACCAAAACACCTCCAGCTACTTGCCTGGTTCTTCCAGCCATGTGTGCCAGGTGGTCAAAGGGCAGCGTCCCCCATCCCTGGTGTCACTGCAGCCCTGTGCCGGCTCAGATATCCCTGAGCCCCATCCTCTGGCCGTCTCGAGGCCGTGCCGGTCCTGCGGCACCCCGTGCCCCTCTGAGGACACCCTGAAGCCGTAGGGATGTAGTGGCCGCTCCCCGCCGTGGCTTTGCCGGCAGCCCCACAGCAAAAACCCCTCTTCTTCCAGCGCATGGACCTGGACCGCAGGCGAGAGGAGGCGCGAAACCCCAAGCGCAAACCGCGCTTGATGGAGGAGGATGAGCTACCGTCTTGGATTATCAAGGATGATGCCGAGGTGGAGAGGTTGACATGTGAGGAGGAGGAGGAAAAGATGTTTGGGCGAGGCTCGCGGCACCGTAAGGAGGTGGACTACAGCGACTCGCTGACGGAAAAGCAGTGGCTCAAGGTATACATGGTACAGCATCGTTCTCCAATGGCCTTCTCAAACCTCTGCTTCAGCGCTCGGGTCCCTCCCTCTGTGCCAGAGCAAACGCCTGGGGCCGCAGCCTCCAGTTAAATCAGAGAATGGTAGAACGGTTTGGGTGGGAAGGGACCCCAAAGACCCTCCAGTGCCACCCCCTGCCCTGGGCAGGGACACCTCCCACCAGACCAGATCACTCCAAGCCCCGTCCAACCTGGCCTTGAACCTCCAGGGCTGGGGCAGCCACAGCTTCTCTGGGCAACCTGGGCCAGTGTCTCCCCGGCCTCCCAGGCCAGAATTTCTTCCCGACATCTCATCCAAATCTGCCCTCTTTCCGGGTCAAACCGTTGCTCCTCGTCCTCTGGCTCCACTCCCTGATCCAGAGTCCCTGCCCAGCTTTCCTGGAACCCCTAGAGGGACTGGAAGGGGCTCAAAGGTCTCCCTGGAGCCTTCTCCAGGCTGAACACCCCCAACTCTCCCAGCCTGGCCTCCCAGCAGAGGGGCTCCAGCCCTCCCAGCATCTCCGGGGCCTCCTCTGGCCCCGCTCCACCAGCTCCGTGTCCTTCTGCTGTTGGTGACCCCAGGGCTGGAGGCAGCACTGCAGGAGGGTCTCATCCCAGCGGAGCAGAGGGGCAGAATCCCCTCCCTTGCCCTGCTGCCCACGCTGCTGGGGATGCAGCCCAGGATGCCGGTGGCTTTCTGGGCTGCCGGCGCACGTTGCCCAGCTCCTGGCCGGCTTCTCCCCTCCGGTGCCGCAGAACTCTCCAAAGTGGCTTCAATTTGACCCCAAAGCCTGGCCCGGCCATAAGCTTCCCCCGACCCTGAGGTGTCCCGGCAGCAGAGGGTTGCTCTTGACAAGGCTGGGCGGACTCTGAACATCCGCATCCACCGCCGGCAGGCGTGGTTGTGAGCAGGAGGAGGAAAACCCAATGATAATTCTGTCGAGGCCGGCGTGTTTTGCTCCCTGGGCTGGCGAGGCTGTCAGTGTCATGCCCGCTCTCTCCAGCGCCTCGTTTCTCCCCATCCCTTAATTATCCCATTCCGTGAGGGACCTTCACGGTCGCCCCAAAGCTGTCCTTGTGGCTGAGCCTTCCAGCGGGGCCCTACAGAGCCTCTGTTCCCAAAAACCAAACTCCGAATCGCATCCCCAGCCGGTCGGGGTTTGGAAGCGCAGCGTTGCTATGGGGCTCACGGCACAGGGGAGGCTGCTGGGGGCTTCCTGAAGCCCCTTGGTCCTGTGTCCAGCCAGGGCTGGGAGCAGCGGAGGTGGGTTAAGCAGGTTCTGGCTGAGCGGGCAGTGCCGGCGTTCCCCAGCACGTGGAACCATGAAGTCCCCCCCCACCCCATGGCCGGGAGCCTCCGTGCTAGCGGATCCTGTGTTGCTCCCCTGGGCAGGCGATTGAGGAGGGCACGCTGGAGGAGATCGAGGAGGAGGTACGCCAAAAAAAATCCTCCCGCAAACGCAAGCGGGACACGGATGTCGGCTCCGCCACTCCCACCACCAGCACCCGCAGCCGGGACAAGGATGATGATAGCAAAAAGCAGAAGAAGCGCGGCAGGCCGCCGGCGGAGAAACTCTCTCCAAACCCCCCCAACCTCACCAAAAAAATGAAGAAGATCGTGGACGCCGTCATCAAGTACAAGGACAGGTAAGAGAAGTGGGGGCGGGTGCCGCGTTCTCACCACGCGGTGCTGGCTGCATGCTCCGAACCAGAGCCTGAAGCTCGGCCAGGGAGCCCGCAGGGCTGACGGTTTAATCCCTGCGGTTCTTGGGTGGCTGCCGACCCGCAGCTGAGAGATTTGCTGAGCGCTGGAAAGATCAAACGGGCCGAGTGCTGCCCGCATGTCCTGCTGGCAGCTTCGTCTAGTGGGCTGGGAACGAGGAATTAATTAATTAAGCTGCAGAGGGCAGTTTTGCTGCTCTCTTGGGTGAACTGAGGCCGGGCTTGTGCCTGGTGTAACCATAGGCTGCAAAAGTCACCCCATCCCTTTTGGGGCACGGAGTGGTCACGGTTGGCTTATCCTGTGGGTCACCATCCGCTCGGGGCTGTTCCATCCGGCGCTGCTGGCGTTCCCGGCGCTGTACTTTGCCGTCCAGGTGCCTGCGGTGCAGCCAGTCGATGCTTGGCATGGAGGAGGGGTTGTTTAAATCCCCCAGACCCCTCTGGGGGAGGCTCCGGGCTCCTCTCCGCTGCCAGGGACACACACGCACCCCCGTTCTCCCCATTCCAGTGCTGCTGAGGAGCAGGGATTCCAGCGCAGCCGGCTGCCGGGCGCTCGCCTTTGACACGCAGTTTCTCTTTGCAGTAGTAGTGGACGGCAGCTCAGCGAAGTCTTCATCCAGCTGCCTTCCCGCAAGGAGCTGCCAGAGTATTACGAGCTCATCCGCAAGCCTGTCGACTTCAAGAAAATCAAGGTAATGCCACCCGAGTCACGGATCTGTCCCCCTCTGCTGCGCTTTGCCATGTCGGCCTCGACATCAGCTGCGATGGCCAGTGGCCACATGGCCGCCTCTAGCCACAGTCTGGGTGTGCGGCAGCTCTGCTGTCCAGGGCGCGGGCAGATGTAGCGTCCGTCGTTCCTGTCAGTGTCTGGGGAGAGCCAGAGGGCACGAACCAAACCCCCTCGTCACTGCCCGGCTAAGGAGCACGGCCGCAGCCTTGACTGGTCCCTTCTCTTCCCGCAGGAGCGCATCCGCAACCACAAGTACCGGAGCCTGAACGACCTGGAGAAGGATGTCATGCTGCTCTGCCAGAACGCGCAGACCTTCAACCTCGAGGGCTCTCTGGTAAGGCACGGCACAGTGCGGCACGGCATGAGCCCTGGCAATGCCAGGCAGGCAGCGCTCGCTTGCCTGTTCCTTCCCCTTGGCTCATCCTGGCGCTTTTCCCCCTGCCCCAGATCTACGAGGACTCCATCGTCCTGCAGTCCGTCTTCACCAGCGTGAGGCAGAAAATTGAGAAGGAGGAGGAGAGCGAAGGTGAGGACAGTGAGGAGGAGGAGGAAGGAGAAGAGGAAGGCTCTGAATCCGAGTGTGAGTACTCTGCCACCGCTGGGGATCCGGCCTGGTTTGGGGGGGGCGGGTTGGGGCTGTGGATCTGGACCTCCCCCCTCCCGCAGGGCAGGGCCGGCAGCGTGCCTGGGGGAAGCGCACGCTGCCCACGCCGCTGCCCCGGGGACTGCGGGGACGCCGGGGACAGGGACAGTGGGGAAGGGGGTGTCACCACACCCCGGCTTCCTTTGGGGAAGGGGGAGTGGGGAGTGGGGAAGCCACAGGCTCCAGGACAGCAGAATGGGACAGGGCAGGGGGGGGATCGGGGCCCGATGTGGGGTGCTGCTGTGACCCCCATCTCCTCCCCCCCCTCCCTGCCCCACAGCCCGCTCCGTCAAGGTGAAGATCAAGCTGGGGCGGAAGGAGAAAGCGCAGGATCGGCTGAAGGGCCGCCGGCGCACCAGCCGCGGCTCCCGCGCCAAGCCGGTGGTGAGCGACGACGACAGCGAGGAGGAGCAGGAGGAGGTAACGCCCAGCCCCCCAACCTCCTCGTCC
>VFFE01007105.1:824038-844348 GCA_008921705.1 Burhinus oedicnemus | reverse complement strand
CGGGGGGGGGGGGGGGCCGCTGTCACCCATGGCCCCCCCAGCTGCAGCGGTGGGTGACAGCCCTGCCCGCGGGGAGTCCTGTACTTAAAGGGGCTCCAGGAAAGCTGGGGAGGGACTTTTTAGCAGGGCCTGTTGCGATAGGACAAGGGGGGGATGGTTTTGAACGAAAAGAGGGGAGATTCGGACTAGATATAAGGAAGAAATGTTTTACCCCGAGGGTGGTGAGACACTGGCCCAGGTTGCCCAGTGGGTGCCCCATCCCTGGAAACATTCCAGGTCAGGCTGGAGGGGGCTCTGAGCGACCTGATCTCGTTGAAGATGTCCCCATGGCAGGGGGGTTGGACTAGGGGGCCTTTAATGGTCCCTTCCGACCCAAACTACTCTATGATTTATGCTCGATGCCTCTAATGGGTGGGTGTTACAAAGTACTGTTTGTTGTAATAAAGGCGTAGAAAAGGTGGTGGAGAGGCTCTTGAGTAGGTAGCTAGAGCTCAGGTATCTAAAGAGCTTTCTCAACAGACAAGTGCAAATGTCCTTTCCCTTTGGGCACAGCAGAGGCGGCTCAGGGCTGCCCCACAGCTGAGCCCCCCCCCCCCATGCTGTGAACACATCTGTGCTGCACGCGGTCCACGGCAAAGGGCGTATTTCCGCCGAATTAATACATTTTTCTTACTTGAAGATTTTTTTCCCCCAAGCCTGATGGAGAGAGGGAAACACGCGGTCAAGGGCTGTTCGCTGTCGCAGTTGGAGGAGATGCTGGGGTTGATCCCGGGGATCCGCGGGGCAGGGGAGGCCCATGGGCTGGACCCGTAGCCTTGTTTTGTGGCTAGCTGCTGCATTTCGGCTGGGAATATGCCCCAGCCCGCAGGGAAAGGCTTTCCCCAGGTTGGATGGAGCCAGGGTGCAGCCTCTGGCAGTGCCTGGAGCCACGGTGCAGGGGGGTGAGGCAGTGGCTTTCCCTTTGGGTTTAAACAAGGGCCTTTTGGTTGCTTTGCCCCAAGGAGGAGGTTTGACCGTGTCACCAGGGAAGGTTGGTGTCGGTTGCAGCTTTGGTGGGTTTTGGGTGAAATAGGAGCTGGGGGAGAAGGTGAAGGGAGGTTTGAGCCAGGGGGTCGGGCAGCTCCATCCATGCCCTGTCCCTGACAGCCCTCCCACAGGACCGTGCGCCGGGGTGACCTCCCCATTGTGGGGACGGTGAGGGACAAAGGCAGCAGCTGAGGCCACCTCTGACAACAAGCAGAGAGGGACCATCAGAGGCGAGAGGCCACCAGCCCAGCGATTCTCTGGGGAGAGAAGCTCCTGATCATCCCTAATTGAATTTAGGGAGGGAAAAAAAAAATGCGGGGAAAGGGCAGAGGGCAGGCACTGACTGCCGCTGATTGATGAACTCCAATTATTTTCCTTCATTTTAAACACGGGCAGAGGTCTGGAAGGCAATCAGGTGGGAAAAATGAAACGTGGGGCTGGGTCAGTGCTGCCAAGGGCTCTCCCCTGAGGAGGATGGAAACCTCATCCAGAAAGGATAAAAAAAAGAGCTGTGGACAGGATGGGCAGGGGCGAGGTTGTATCCCTGGGGGTGCTTGATGGTTCCTGGGTCATGAGCTCAAATCTCATTATAGTCTTGAAATTCTTCCTCTGGCGTCGTGATCCTGTCTAACCTCTTTGCAGCCCGACGGGCTGTTATTCCAAGCATCCTTCCTGCATCCTACACGCTTCTTGGCTTAAAATGCATTCCCCAAGGCACTCAGGTTGCCTTTCCAGATCCCATTTTTGAGGTCTAAGACTGATAAAGCTGCAATGGCGTTTTCTCTTGGGGCAATGGCAAAGCTTGCTGTGCCGGGCAGGGGTCCCAGGCAGGGACCGGGATTATCCGGGGGACTGCTGGCAACGCTCACGACTGCAGATGTTTAATACCACGTTATCAGCGGTGCCTGGGATGTATCCCCTTGGCTCCACCTGCAGCGAGTAACAGCTCGCTGGCAGAGCGATGGATACAGGCGACCGGGTCCCAGCGGGGATGCTAGAAGCCACCGGGGCACAGATTGGCAGAGGGGTGCTGCAGGAGATGGATTTCACCTTGTCCCTGTGTTGTGTTCTCCTTTTCCTGCTGCTTTCCTGCTCAACACATGGCAGGAGAAGTGTTTGACCGTGGTAGAGGAGCGTTGCTGGTGTGGGTGGTGTGGTTGGCACTTGGGATGGCGCGTCCCACCAGGAATGCTTCAAACCTTCAGCTGTAATTGCCGACTAGTAAATACAAATCGACTCGTTTGCTGCAAACAAGGCCCTACTGAAAAAACACACTGGAAGTCAGTTGTCATCATGCAAATATATTTCACGCTTTGAAGTGTTTCTTTTTCTTTTTTTTTCCTTTTTTCTCCAAAGTAATTTTAAAAGCCCTGACACGACAACATCGCTCCGTGAAGAAAGACACAGGCATGCATAACGCTTTGCAGGCTTCCTCACGACTCTTGTTTGCCAGAGGCTGGAGCAAAACGGGTGTTTCTGGGGCTGAACATGGCTCTGATGTAGTCTCAGCTGAGGATACGAATTAAAAAAAACCCAACAAAGAGAATGTGAACTTCACGTGAAGGGGTGGGATAGGTAGGGCAGCTGTGGGGCTCCAGGGCTTGGAGCTTGGGGACGCAGGTCAGCAGTAACGTGGGTGCTGGGGGAACCAATTATTGGGATAATGAGCAGCCAGCTTATTAATCAATGCAGTTGTCAGGGATTTGTGGCCATGTAGCTCTTGACTCCGAGTCTCTGACAGGACCGTACCTCCCTCCAGAGATCATGAGGCCGAGCTTTAGCAATGTCCGTGATTCCTCTCCTGTGCCAGTCCCTGCCGGCTGGGATGAGCATCTGCCTTCCCCCCATCCGATCCTCCTGCATCCTGCTAGGATAATCCCCGTCCTTAACTCCCGCCTGGGCTGGGCAGCAACAGCAGCAATGCAATTGCTTTCTTTTTAAATCCCCTTCCCTCTTTTCCCACCAGTCCGCACCGGAGATGGGCGCTGCCAAGCAGGGACCTGAAAATGAGCCTCCAAATCCTCAAACCCACTGGTGCTCTGCACATTTTGTGGTTTGGTTTTTTTTTTAAATTAGGAAAAAAGTGAGGTTGTTTTAATTTGCTTTCTGTTGAGGCCTCTTTTAGGTTACCCACATTTTGCATTTTCAGGCTTTACTTGAGCTCCTGTAAGTAAGAAAAAGGGGGGACAAGCTGCGGGTGGACCGGAGGGACGCGGCGCTAATTTGCTGTGGGCAGAAGGGTCACGGTGCAGGACTGCCACCTCCTTCCCTGGCGAGGGGCTGCAGATGCCCCCAGAAAGCCTGAAGCAGCTCCTTACAGCAGCCCACGAGTGATGCAGTGATGCTCCACATCCCTCTGGGCGGAAAGGGAACAGTGGGGTGGCTTTTGTGTCACCTGCAGCTTGGTGGCAGCGCCCGGCTCCATCTTCTGCTCCACCTAAGGTCTTGCAAGTGGTTTGCTGTCATTCCTGGGACAGCTGATTTAATTTCTTCCCTACGCCCATGGCCTCTTCCCCCATCCAGCTCTAGCAGAGCTTATCATGTCCCATCCTGTCCTGCCTGACATTATGGGGCCATAAGCCAGCAGTTCCCAGCTGGTGGCTCCTGCTGGGTCAGCAGAGCCGGGGACAGTCCCGGGGTGCCTGTCCTGGGTACAGACCAATGCCCCGATGTTGCCGCAGCAACCGGGTTTGGGGGTTTCTGGTGTCACTGTGGGGCTCTGGGTCCCCCCATGGCTCAGCCCTGATGTCTTGCGGCCATCTCCAGGGTGGCCACTGGCTCCGGGCGCCGCTTGCTAGTGGGGGCTCCGTGCCGGAGATTTAGTTTTAATCTCTCTATTTTTAGTATGATGCTGAAATCTCTTTTATGCTGGAGGGATTTGGGGAAAGAAAAAGAAAAAAAGAGTTATTTTCTTTCTGACACATGAGCTGTCAGTGGAGGCTTTTTTTGGGGGGTGGGGTGTATTTTTGTTGAGCCATATTTGTCTGTTAGAAAGGAGAAGGGAAAGAGGAGTTAAGCCAAAAGAAAAGGCTGCTGAGTGGGTATCCTGGGTGCTTTGGGTATGGAAAATATTGCAGTAGCCGCAAGACCAGCCTCCAGTCCTCCTGCTCCCCAAAAAACCATCCGATGGAGCCAGCCAGGCTTTCCCCTAGCAGGGGGCTCCCCCTGACCAGGGGCAGACACAGGGTTCAGAGCAGCCGGAGCGTGGGAAAGGAGCCAGAGAGCGGACACGAGAGCTCGGCTTTTGGGAATACTCTTCGGCAACAGCAAGGCGAGGGGCTGCAGGTGTTGGGGACCATCCCCTGCCCTGAACGGCTTTTTAAACCAAATTACCTGCTCTTTGCAGGCATCGCATCCGTCTGTGTGGATTTTTGGACCAGTTTTGATGCTGGGCTGACCTCTAAGGGAGAGCTCAGTTATTGCAGTTATTGGGCTGGAGCGATGCTGAGCCAGATTCCCCCCCGAGTCCTCCCGAAAGTCCCAAAAGATGAGCTGGAGCTTCACGATCCTGCAGGTCTGGCCTCCCTCGGTCCCCCGAGCCTTTAGCATCAGCAGCTCCGAGTCGTAACCCCATGGCGAGGTACGCGGTGCCCTGTAAAATGCCATAGCCAGGCTCCGTCGCGCTGCAAGGACACAAACCTGTTGGCTTTGCAGCGCTGTCGGCTGGATGCCCACCTCTGCGTGGGTCTACTTCACCCCACCTGGGCTTCCTTATGGGTTTCTCCATTTTTCCCTGTTTTTTTTCCCCCCTGTTTTTCCACCGAGTGAGCAGACAAGAGAGCGGGACCAGGGGGACGGGTTTGGACACCGAGATGTCTGGTTTAGATCATAAGCACGGCTCTCGTGGGGACATGGTGGTGGCCGTGTGCTGCACACATGGGATGAACACGCCGGTGCTGCATGCTGGTGGTGAAAAGCCATTGCCATCTCAAAGTCACGCACATCATCGTTTTCACTGTCCCTTATCAAAGCCGTAAAAAAAGGAGGAGGAAAAAAAAACCCCAAAGGCTCTGGGAGCTTCTTGGCTGTTTATATGTTACTTTGAAGGACGGCTGGGGAGGGGACTGGGGACCGCAGAGGGGTTTGGTGGCCTCGGTGCCACCCGGATTTGCAGGACGTCGGTGTGTGAGGTGGGTGCGGATGCTGGGAGCAGCGGAGGGTTTGTACAGTCGCACCACCCGCAGCTCCCGTGCACCATGCGGGGGGCCCCGGGTGCCACATCCTTGTGGCTTCGCACCTGAGCGGGACCCAGGTGGGCAAAGCCACCGCCGTGGCGTGCTCGGGCACCAGAGGGCATCAGGGACCCACTCAGCCCAGCGCCACCAGTGAGACCAGTGGGCTTTGCCCCAGGGACTGGGCAGACGGCGGCTTTTGGTCATCTCCTTTGGTCAGGGAGCCTGAAAACGTGTCCTATTTTTAAAAGCCAGCGGCATGTCAGCAAGACATACACACTATTGCTATTTTAGCTATCTGTTCTATGTAACAGTCAGTTTATAATTTTTTTTTTCTTGTTCTGAGTTTTACAGAGGTTCAAAGCAGAGCCTCTTACGCGCTGCACTTGGCGGAGCTGGTGGCATCATCCACCAGCCAGCGCAGGGTCCGAGGATGTGGGATGCCATCCCGCTCTGCTCCAACCCTCCGGCCCAGGTACCCACAGGCCACACTCTGCAAACATGTCACAAGGAGCTCCTGCACCTCAAACATCAGTGATCAGACCTTGCCATGAGCACATGTGACGGCGAAGTGAACATGAGTTCATTTTTGCCATCTGCATCCCAAAACCACAGGGGGAAGACTTTCAGAGGGCAAAATATGACTTTAGCTGCCAGCTCCCATTGACTTTAAGACTCTTTTGAGCTTTTTGAGGGTTTCCTCTCCAGACAGGGACATGAAATGAAGCATTGGTTGCCTCTCCACATCTGAGTTGGACCATCTGTAAAACCAACGAGGAGATTCCTGTCTAGATAATATGACTTTTCCCACATAGCCATTGCCAGCGATTGCAAAGGGCAGGGCTGGGCTCTGCTGGGTCCAGCCCTGGCTCCCCCCAACCTTCACTGCCAACCAGGCCTGGGACTGCTCCTGTCCTCAGGTCCCAGGTAGATAAACGGTCTCAAATGTGATTGCGATAGGTGAATGTCACCATATACCCAAGGACTTTCATGGTAGGACAACAGCACAAAGTTGTTTGGCTCCCTACAGGGATGGGACAGCAGGACAGCAAAAGCCAAGGAACTGTGACACTTGTGTGGTGCAGCTACTTGATGGCACATGAGAAATAGTAGTTATGGTTTTATTAGCCAAACACAGCTCTTATAGATGGAAGAATAACCGAAGAATAATGATTAGATACCTGTGCATTGCCTTTGGTTAATGAGAGACAATTTTAAGCAAAAGTTTGCCAAAAACCCCACCCCGATAAATGTGGATCTGCGCTTCTCAAGAAACTGCATTGACTACAACCACCATGGGAGAGAAGTCAGTTGGGCAAGAGAAGCCAAGCTGCATTTCACACCAGTCAAGACTCCTCAACTGGTTGCTCTGGCTTTTGACTAATGGCACCAGAGCTGGAGGCAGCGATGAACTTTTCCCCTAGCTTTCCAGGACTGGAGAAGCCGCTAATGTGAAGGACACGTTCATTTGAATAAGACCTGTAGCCTCTGTGTGGGAGCCCCAGGAGGGATGACAGGCACGATTGTTTTAAGGGAAGCGTCTCCAAGACTAAGGAATGCTGAAGGCAAAGAAGAATCAAATATGATTAAAAAGTGATTAAGGCTGAGTCTGAAAAACAGGACTTGAGGAAAGAAATCCTAGGAGGGATGTCACTGCATGCTCAGCATGGTGAAATAGCTTGAGCTAAAGGAAAGCCACAGAGCCCGAGTCTGCCTGACACAGCTCAGACCTCACAGAAGCTGTTTATGAACTTTGAGGGGTGGGGTGTGTTTGTTGTATGTGTTTTTTCTATTTGTTGCAGTGAATGGAGCCTGCTGGAAACTACGGAGTTGGGAAATGAAACACTGGTCCCAGCAGCTCCAGCCTGGGGACCGGCGGGGAGGATTTCTCCGTAATTCATGCTCATGTTGGATGGGACGCATTTGGACCTTTTGGGTCAGAGCTTTTGTTTCTCACTGTGCCTGGGCTTCGCTTGCTGCCCCATGGATGCTGCGCATGGATTGAGCCCAACAGGGCAGAGCAAAGGTGGTGATGGCTTGTGCTCCCCTTTTATTGTCCCCATAGGGGCTGCTGAGAGCCACGAGGGCCCCAGCGATGGCTGGGCTCTCCCTGAGCCCCAACTCCACTTGCATCAGCTCATCCTTTTTGGCCATGGCATCTCTTTCTTCCTGCTTTCCTGCAGGACAGCTTTGGAATCAGGCTGCCAGGGCCCTGATGGCACTAATAGCCATTAATGGCCCTGAGCAGCCTCACCTGGGACCCACATCCGTGGACCCAGGAGCCCATTTAAGCTCAGCCCTGACTCCCCAGCCCTCCCTGGGCTGTTGTGCAGGGGTGTAGGGCTCCAGCTCTGTCTCATCCCATCCCATCCCATCCCTGGCCGTGGACCCCATCGATCCAGACCCTGACACATGGACTGACTTCCCAGCCTGACCTTGGAGCTGCCTCATCACCATGAACGTGCCTTGGTTGGCTTTGGCCACCATCTTTGTCCTGCTCACCTTGCTCAGGTACCATGGGGCCAGCCCCTGCCCTGCCAGCTGGGTTACCACTCCTGGCCCGTGGCCAGCACAGTTGGTGTCATCGCTGCTGACCTTAAATGTCCCTAAATACTCCTAAAAGGTGCTCTGGAGCCAGGCAAGAGCTGCCATGTTTGGAGAAGGGATGTCAAAAGGGCAGGATGCCAGAGACCCGCCAACATATAAATAAACCAATCCTTTATAAAGCCACACGAGGCTGGCTATGTTTGTTCTCGCGCCAAGAGCTGGCTGAGGAAGACTCCCCTCTCTTCCCCACGCTTCGGAAACGCGTGGGAAGGTTTCCAGGGCATTACTTAGCATCTCCAAAGGGTGGGTGCAGATGGGGGAATGAGGCTGTGCTGCTTCAACCAGACCTGGAGAGAAGGTTTCTCCTGCTGCTGGGGGTGGTGGTGATGGAGAGCTTGGCTCCACCTTGACCATCCCAGCTGCATGTTGCCCCCAGTGTAATGCAGCCTGGGCAGGCTCCAGCTCAGGGCGCTGCGGTTTGTGCTCCATCTTCAGCTTGTGCCATGGTTAATTCCCTTCCAGTGGTGCAAGAGGTGGGGATTTGCTGCTTCCCTTTGCCGGCTCGTCTCTGTTCCCTGGGTAATTTCTCCTTCATTCAATTTTCACGTGCTCCGCTCCACCCTGATCTTTTTTTTTTTTTTTTTTTTTTCCTCAGGAATAACCCACCCAGCACAATGGGGCTTTGTAACACCACCTCCTCCAGAAAGCCCTGGTAGATGCCTCTCCAGCCCTGCAGGCGCTGCGCCCTGCCTTCCTCCCGGGGCGAATCCTGCCTGCGTGTCCGTGCAGAGGGCTGGGTGGTGGGAAGAAATGGCACTTTCTCGCACAAGGCTTGGTGAGAAAAGGCAGGAACTCACATGTCCGTGCCCGCACACGTTTCCAGCATGTCTGAGGACCTTCCTCCTCCGCCCCGAGTCGTTGCCGTTGAACGATGACGCGCAAAGTCGTGTTGGCTTTGATGGGGAGGTTTGCTCTGTTTGATCTGGTCTGTTTGATCTCTTCTGCTTCCCCGCCGCGCTCTGCTACATTTTTCCCCTCTGCTTTTTTGCAACGCAGGGAAGTTAAATTCCGTGTACATATTAACATCACGCCAAAGATGTGCTGCTATCTTCTACAGGCTCTTATTCCTTTTCAGATAAATCATTTGTTTGCAATAATAAAGGGCCTCTTGGTGTGAAACTAGGGGGAAAAAAAGTGAAATCTGGAACTGAGCCAAACCCAGGGAGGGAGGAGTGCTGTTTTCTGCTATTGTTTCTTCCAAAAATACTCAGGAACCAGTCAAAAAAAGAAAGCTCCCTTGTGTATGCCTATAGATTGTTCATTGTCATGACACTACCGGCTGTGGGGAAGCACTGAGGTTCGAGGGCCTGAAGCAAAGCCAGGTCTTGCTGCTCCTATTCTGCACCCGAAATGTCTCTCCTGGCCTTGCAGCATGTTATTTTTGCTCGGTGGCTGCTCGCTTGGGTGCCTCGGGGAGGATGGCCCAGCATGGCTTCTCCAGGCTGCCACCCGTCACAGCTCAGAGTCCCCTTCGGAGATGTAGTTGTGCTGTTTTGCTGTGCTGTGTTTTAGAAAATCCCCCAATGTTGACCCAAAGCAGCATGAGCTCAGGTGCTGCTTATCTCCGGAGCAAGCTGCTGGTCTGCAGGAGATCTCCCTTTGGTGACGAGCGATGAGTAATGAGGCATTAGTGAGCAGGACGGGTTTGGGCACCGTGCACTTGGTGTTTTATTGCGACATGTCAACTGTCAGCCCTTATTTAGGGTCATTTTTCCTCTTCTTGAATCCTCTTATAACATTGACTCCCCTGGGAATATTTTTGGTTCCCACACAGCATCCTCATCTCCTTGTTTGAGGGCAATGAGAGACGTGTGCCAAGGAAGCAAGGGGGATGCAATGAGACCCCCAGAATGAGAGGATCCTATAGATTTGTTAGTTCAGGCTCGCCTGGAGGGAGGTTCACCTCTGTTTTTCCATTAAACAGAACAAAACCAGTCCTACAATTTTCTAGCTTCTAGGAGAGATGCTGGCATCTGGATTTAGGAGGGACGCTTAGCTCCTTGAAGTAGGAGAGCTGTGGCAACCAAGGCACCACGTAACAGAGGCAAAACTGGCCATGAACAGGTATTTTTGGGGACTGGCTTTAAACCTGGGATAAAGTGACCTCAGGATCTGTACCGTGGCCACAGCGTTGCACACTTGGCAGCCCACCCCAGAGGGGCTTGTGCAGAGCCATTTCTTTTTCCCCATGGAGGAATCTGTAGGGAAAGATTTTCCCGTTGAAACCATGGAAACTGCTTCGGGTTTTGCCATGGCCGCTGGCAAAGCCATTTCTCACGCGGGGCTGAGCCGATGTAGGCACTGTGCGGATGGGCAGGGATGCTGGTCTGCAGCAGCCGCTCTGGGCATCACTCAACCTCCTCCAGAAAGGAGCACGACCCAATTGCTGGTGCAATCAGGTGTATAAAAGGATTGTTTAAATTTTTTTAAAAAGCAAATAGTAGCGATTTTTATCAGAGGCAATGGATTTGGCAGTTGAGCAGGAGCCTGTAGGAAAGGGAGCTGGCCCAGTGCTTCTGCGGTGAGACAGGTAAATTAACAGAGCCTGACAAATAAATCACCAACTTTTGGCCCCAGAATTAATGCTCATCTGGAGTGAGACTGATATCATCGTGTATGACTTGCCTGGTTACATATGCAGCTTTTCAGAGTCAACAGCCGGCTGGTTTTGGGCTACGATGATCTCCGGCTGACTGGGGCAGTGCTCTCGCCCCGAGCCAGCCCCAGGAGCTGTAACACCATTTTACTGACCTTCCTGCGACTGTGAATTCAAGTCCTGGTTTTCCAGGACAAGGACTAACAGCCCTGGAGCACTTTTCCTGCAGGATCCTTCGCTGGTTACTCTGCACAAGTACTTGCCTGCAACCAAGGTACGTCTTAGCCTTTGCCGGGACGACTGCGCAGCTCTGCATGCCTTTCCTCGCAAGGCTGCCTCTCCACACCTTGACTTTCTCCAGCCCCTCTCTTCCCGAAATCTGGTCCCAGGGAGTGATCAGGAGGGGCAACGGTGCCACTAATGATGCGCAGTGTCATCTCCCTGCCTGTGCCATCCCAGCCGGGAGCACGGCGCCCGTGGGAGCTGTCTGCAAGGGCTGCAAACAGCCCACCCGGGGCGACCCTGCCTGCACCTCCTGTGCCAAGCATAAAAAGCATTTTTTTAATTTTTTTTTTTCCTTTTGCTGGTGTAAAATGCACTCGGGCACGCATGCTTTTACATTATTGTTGGTGGTTTTGCTCAGGTGCCTGAAGCCAGGACAAACCCAAACATCGCTCTGAAGAGCAAGGGGTGGCAGCGGTGGCTTTGAAAGGCCGTCGGGATAAGGCACGGCTGGGCAAGCGCTGGAGCGAGGCGTTTGAAAAGACTGATCAGCTTCGACATTGAAACCTCCATTACGAACAGTCAGGAACAAGGACTTTTAGTCGGCTCAAAATACACCCCAGGTATGCAGGTGGGGGGACGGCACACTGGAGTTTATTTACAGAAGTGTGTAACTGGACAAATACCTATAAATACACAAGCCAAAATAATACATGTATTTATTTTTTTCACGCACTGAGCTGTGCTGGCAGCAGGCCACCGTACTTCTATGGTGCCTGTCATTTCAATCCTCTGTTGATCTGTCCCCCACATTCCTCCTCCCTTTTTACTATTAGAAATTACACTACACCGAAACGGTGAATCATGAAGCCGATGTTTCTGAGGGTGTTGCCCATGCCACAGCATCCGGAGTGCATTAGTCACCAAAGCTTGGCACTGGAGGTGCTGGATATCCCCTCTGGCTGGGGTTTGAGAGAGGAGCTGGAGGGATGGGACAGCAGAAACCATCCCACCGTGATGTTGCGTCAGCATTCGGCTGGTGGTGCTGGGTGAAGTTGCTCCTGTCCACCTCCTCCAGCCACCCCAGAGGGTCCCAGGTGGCAGCTCAGCAGTTTGCTTCCTTAACAAGCCTTCCCTGGGGAATACTGGCTCTGTCTTCACATCCCAGGAGGAGCTGGCAGGTCTCCAGAAAACCCTTCTGAGACCCATCTGAGGGGAGTCATGCTGTCACTGTGGTTGTATTCCACCATTAGAAGAAGGTGGTTCCAGGGAGACCTTATAGCGGCCTTCCAGTATCTGAAAAGGGCTCCAGGAAAGCTGGGGAGGGACTTTTTACAAGGGCATGTAGTGATAGGACAAGGGGTAATGGCTTCAAACTGGAAGAGGGGAGGTTTAGATTAGATATTAGGAAGAGATTTTTCACTGTGAGGGTGGTGAGACACTGGCCCAGGTTGCCCAGAGAAGCTGTGGAGGCCCCATCCCTGGAGGTGTTCAAGGCCAGGTTGGACGGGGCTTGGGGCAACCTGGTCTGGTGGGAAGTGTCCCTGCCCATGGCAGGTCTTTAAGATCCCTTTCAACCCAAACCATTCCACAATTCTGTGATTAAATGCCAGTTTGTAGAAATGAGTGGGGATGCAGTGTCAGAGGAGGCCACCATATATGATGTAGATGAGGTGGAGGAGTCAGTGCTGAGGTCAGAACGGTTGGGTTTAGGATCCTCCCATGTTTAAAAGCGTGCCCTGGGGAAAGCCAGGGCTGGAAAGCTGCCGGTCAATAACCTCCCACAAGTCATGAGGTCTGGGGTTTTCAGAGGGTATTTGGCATCTGGGAGAACTTTACAGGGCAGGTGGGAAATTCTCCATTGCTCTGAAGACTTTCATTTCAAATTAGGTATTTTCTCCGATATGAGTTTTCCCTCCAGCAGCATCTCCAGGTCAGCAGCTGTCAGCATGTGAAACTCCATGGTCCAGGGGACTCAGGGTGGGCTGGATAAATAAAATTATTTTTTCCAGGCTTAAAATCATTTGCAGTATTTTGCCCGGGTGCTGGGGCCCTCCGTTCTCCTCCACTTGTGCTCCTTCACTTGGAGCAGCAATACTGCAGAACCTACCAAGGAGCAGGGTCCTTGGGGGTTATTTCTGGAGGATCCCGAGATGAAAAGGGTCTCTGCCAGCAATCCTCCGTTTTCCCTCTCTTCTTCACTGAAGTTTAGCCATGCCCTTGTTCCGAGCCTCCTGGTGTGACCGCTGCTGGGCTGGGGCAAGAGCATCGCTCCTCTCCCTGGGGAGAGACCGGGAGGCTCCTGCCCACCTCCCCGCTGCCCACTCGGGCTCTCCCTCCTGGTTGCGGCTCTCATCCCCAGCATGGATGAGGGTGGTGGTCTCACAAATGCCTTCCCCCTCGCTAGAGGCACGTGGCTGTGGGCTGAGCGTCGGGAGCGGGAGGAGGATGTTGCTGAAGAAATGTCTCCTTGCAGGTCATCGGGTGGGAACAGCAGAGGACGGACAACAAGGCGGTTCAGCCGGGAGCTGGTGGGGAAACAGGGCTTTCAGTCCCAGCCATGTCACCGAGGGGTCCCAGAAGGGCCCCCCCTCCCCTTGCCAAGGCATCCTGGGCAGCACATGAAAGCAGATTGATCCCAAAGGTGCTGCTGGGGTGAAGCACCCATCAGATGGGACCCGAAACCTCCCTGCCTGCCTTGCAAGCATCCAGCTTTGCTCTGTCCCGTCCACTGCTCGCTCAAAAGGCCGCCGCTCGAGTTAAAAGGAAGTAATGTGCTTTAAGAAACCCGCAAACGCTCGTGTCTGTGCTGTGAGTGACGGAGCTATCGGGGTTTCTGCTTTTGTGGGTGCTGCCAGGGCACGGTCCCGGCTTGGGCAGCAGCCTTGCCTTTGGCTGCCTCCCCTCCGCTCCTTCTGCTGCGCTGGATCCCAGCGGCATTTGCTTTGCAAACGCAGGAGACCGTAGTTTCCTCCTCCATGAATAGCAAATGATGAGACTGCAGGAGGTTTGCTGTTAAAAACATGGTTTCCAGCACCCCAATTTGGGGAAGCAGCAAAAACTTGGGTGTTTCCCAGATCTTTCCTCAATGCTGTTTTCCTGCGAGGTGTTTGCAGTGCAGCTACAAGGGATGCGTTTTTTCGGTGTCTTTAGTGAGTGGATCCCACCAGCATTGTCCCCTCCTGGGCAGGGAGGGGTGCTGGGAGCGGTGGCCATCGGAGCCAGCCCCGGTGCTCGTCTGCAGCGTGCTATTAATAACCCACCAGCGAGGCTGCCGGGCTGGAGGAAATGAAGGAAATGAAGTTAATACGTGGAAATGTTTCCTTGTTTTCCCACTTGGTGCTCGGGGCCCGGCCTGTCGCTCCCTGCCCCTCTCACCCAGCCCAAGCGGTGGCTGGATGGTAGCTCTGGCAGAGCCTAGTTTTGGGGAAAAGCATTGAAGAACAGAGATTCTGGGGATGGCAAGCAGAGGGCAACGGATTGTTAAGGCACGTCTGAGCTGCTTAGAAAGAAGGAGAGGAGTTTATGGGCTGTTCCTTGGGGGTGAAGGGGAGAAAGGGCATCTTTTCTTGTGGATTTTGGGGCAGTGTTGTTCCTTGCCAGTCCCATGTGAGAGCTGTGTGGTAGCTGGAGACTGGAGGAGCAGCTCGGGCACAGAGGATGGGCTCTGCGAGGCCAGGGCGACACAGCATGACTCAGCCTGGCCGCGATTCCCAAGCCGTGGCTCTGCCGGCAAGTCCCTTCCTGCAGCCGCCGAGGGCTCTGCCCTGCTCTGCCCGCTCCGGGCATGCGTGGTCCTCGGCTGCAACTGCAAAAAAAACCACCCCAGCCTCCCTTTCCCAGCTTGCCTGCATTATTGCCGAGCAATCCTGCCATTCTCCAGGTGGCCCCGTGGCCACTGCTAGCCAGGGAGGCTGCTGGTGGGGATGCTTTCCCAGGGCCGCCGGGCAGGAGCCTTGGCTTTGACCCCGAGCACGAGGCTTGAGCTTGGCAAAGAGCAGTTTCACCAGCAAATCCCAAACCCCGCCGAGGTGTGCATCACGGGCCGCTGTCAAAAAATGCCCGCCTGCCTTCGCGAGAGGGCGGGAGAAACGGCGCCGTCTCCGTGGGGCGGCTTTGGGGCGCCCAGCAGCGGCGGCTGGCGTACATGCTAACTCTTGTTGTTGTTTGTTGTTTGCTCCTCTGCCAGTTGGTTTCTTGTTAAGACGAGATCCTCCTTAACGTGTTCCTGGGTGGAGCCGTGCCTGCTGCAGGGCAGAGCCATAACATACAGCGCTGAAGCCTACGCCAGGCTCTGGGAGGGCAGAAGAAGGGGTGCAAGGAGACCCGTACGGCAGATGCTCAAGCCAGCACCGCATACGCGAGCTTCTACAAATGGAGCAGCAGATCGGCGGTGCCGCAAGACAGCGAGACCTTCCCCGCGAAGCACCAGCCAGGGGAGTGGAGACGGCAAGAAACACGTCTTGCAAACTTTCCGCTGAGTTATGGAGAATCAGCCGGGGATTGCAGCAGGGAAGACTTTGCGAAAGCCATCAGCTCCCACGGAAGTGGAGCCACCCCAGTGATGTGCCCCGTGCTCAGCTCTTGCCTTGGGGATTTCATCCTTTCTTCCAGGTTTCCCATCTTTAATTTGTTTCCCGCTGTGGTTTGCCACCCCCGGGTTCTCAGGGTGCGGGCCATGCTGTGAGGGCTCCTGTGTTGGTCCAGGAACATACTCCTAGGCTCTCTTTCCCCTCCCTAAAAAATTACACTTGCAGACAAGGAATAAGCAAGGCGCAGGGCAAGAATAGGAGTCACCCGGGAATAATCCCAGCACGTGTCCTGGGTTGGTGAAAGGGGAACAAAGAGCACAAATGAACCCTCACTGGAGCGCGAATCAGGAGTTAATGAGCGTGGGTTGGTGATGTGCTCAAGAGCAGAACATTTCTCTGCCCCATCCTCCAGCCATTAAAACTTTAAATGGGAAAAAATACCCAAGTCTGGTCTTCTGCTCCAGGTGGGCTGCCTTATCTTGGATGTGCAGCTGGAACCTGAAAGAAAACCAAACCCTCCGGCGATGGGGTGCTAACTCCGGGGTGAGGGCATCCATTCCCCTGCCCGGGGGCGGGCAGAGGGGTCACCTCCTGCTGCTGCACCACACTCTGGTGTGGCCAAAGCCGCAGGGCTGTGCTTTACTTCAAGGGTAGAATAAATGCTGCTGGTGGGCACCAGCCCACCGTCCTTAATTCAGCGTCCTGGTGGTTGTGGCTAAGTGGAAGTTATCCCCATCCATGCCCACGGGCTCATCAGGGCCACCCCGCCTGGCCTACGGGTCACTTAAATGAATTAATTGTAGGCTTTAAAATTGGGTGTTGGACTAAGCCACCCAGTGCCTGTCTCCTTTGAGACCGCAAACCAAGATCACGTGAGTTTCATCTTCCCCCTGCCTTGTTTTGGGTGTTTGCCTGACCCCACACCAGGTCCGACCTGGAAGCCAGAGGGAGCACCAGAAAAATGGCAAGGTGGGGAAATTGCCTGGTTTTAGGAGGCTCTGTGGTTGGATTTGAGTCCCGAGTGCGGGGTGGCTGGGTGTTTCTCCCCCCCGACCAAACAGGTGGGTGTACCGGGGGACTGGGGAAAAGAGAGCGGAGGAGAAGCTGGCGCAGCCGAGCAGCCCTGCGTGCCGTGGCGGGGGGCTCGGGGGGTGTTTTGGGTAGTTGGGCAGTGCCTGGGATTCCACATCCTGGGTCAGCCCATGGCACGAGGTGCTGTCCAGGGAAAACTGCAGCCCACCCCTGGCCGGTGAGCTGTCTAATTTGATGCTCAGCTTTGGTGGAAGGCTGACGGGGCCAGGTGTCCTATCTCAGCTGGAGCTATTTGAACTAAATCTGACGGAAAATGAAAGGAGACAACGAACCAGACGCTGCTGGATCTTTATCAATATAACAGATAAGGAATAAATTAGCACTATGAAAGGACTTAACCTTTCTGGGAGGGCAGAAGGAGCCTGTGACACCTGATCAAGGCATCTGAATTAAAAAATGAGGATCTATGATTCTATGATCTCGTGTTTTCATTGATTTCGGTGCACACATCACGTATGAAGAGGTACGAGACCGACAGCGGGTTGGCTGCGGAGAGCAGAAAGGACTTTAGGTTATGGGATGGGGTAACGCTGCGGTGATGGGACATCCCTCCACCAGAAGAGACTGCTGATACGACCCATTTCTTTTTAAACAGGGGCTTCCGCAACCCACTCCCAACCCAGTCCGTAAGACCCAGCTGTAAATCTGAACCTCAAGAGGCGCTTGAGGTCTCCTTTACGAGGCAGCTGCAGCAGATCCCGAGCTGCTTTTCCATTGCTATAGGGCTGTGCTCCCTATAGGCATCCCAGCAGGAAGCAGTTGGGCTCTCTTTAATTATAGAAGCACAATTTCTGACGCCTGCGTCGCTACAGAAACTTTGTTTGGGTTTCCAAGAAGCTGTTAATCTCTTATCACTTTTGTTTTGTTTTTTTGTTTTTTTTTTTTCTCACTTCAGGGCTATGGAAGGAGGTGGCCCCAGGGCAGTTACGTCCTTGAAGCAAGGCATCTGCTGGGGCAGAGGTGAGGAGGGAGGGAAGGGACAGTGGCTGGGGAGGCCACCACATCACCTGTGGCCCCGGCTGAGCCACCTTGAGCTGCCAGTTTTTGCCAGACCCAGCAAAATAAATCAATAAGCCAGCTCAGCATTTTCTGGTCCTGCCTTCACCTTCATCGGTCCTTGGGGTCCCTTAAGTTTGTTAATCTGTTGATGGGCCTAAGGTAATATTCAAAGGAAAGTCCATTTGCTCCTGTCACTTATTTCTCACCTGGGCTCCATCACCTCCTATTTGAGACAGGAATTGCCCATCTTCACGGCGAGCCTGCCTGCAATTTCAGTCACTTAGCTCTCTGCACAGCACTGGAAGTAAGTACCTGGGAGTTTCCCCGGTGTAAGCAGGATTTAAGGTCTTTCTGCTGATTTTACTATCCTCAGTGTTTTCTGCAGGTTTTAGGCTTCTACTCAAATGAACCCAGTTATGGTTCTGCTCCTTCCGCCTCCGAGCAAAGCGCTTTTTATACGCATCTGAAGATTTTCTTCAAGCCCAGCTTACGAAGCTGTATGATTTCCTCAGCCTTTCACCTTTTTTTTCTGGAAAAGTGAGCTTTTAGCTGCTTCCCGCAAGCAGGAGAACAGGAGACGTCACGGCTTAGTGCTCCCAATGCAAATAGAAAATGCAATCCGGTGAAGATCCCTCATTTTCACAGCCACCCCCCCTCCCAGTCCCATGGGTCTGACCGCCCAGGACAGGCAGTGCTGCGTGCGCCGGGGCTGCCCATGGCTGTTTCCCTTTGAGCCGGGTGTTTATGGGATGGGGAGGGGGGCTGGATGCGACCCCTGTGTGTGTGGCACCAGCAGGGCTGAGCTTTTCCTTGGGAGAAGCCTCAGCCGCCAGCGAGATGAAAACAGCCTCAAACACCGCTGTGCCACGATGCCGTTTGCTCCGTCAAACGTCGAAGGTGGCCCATCTCCTCCTTCTTGGGGCGGAAAGGACACGCGGTCCTCGCCCAGTGACACAGCCACGTACCGCCGGCTGCGATGGCTGTGGGCTACGCTGCGTGCCTAAGCGTGAGTTTAAATCCCCTGGGCAGGAACCACAGCACGGAAGGGCCATGAGCTCCCCAGGCCTGGCCCGTTTTGGGGTGCGGCGGGGACAGTGGCGATACCGAGGAAAGGGGGACGGAGGTGACGCAGCGATGGACGGCCCGTGGGGACGGCTTTGCACAAGGGCGTTGCTCCCTGTTGCAGTATCGGTGCGACTTTGCAGATCAGGACTGAAGGGTACCAGGATGACTACGGCAAGATATTGCCTATCGTACCCACCGCAGCATCTTCCCAGGCCACCGAGTGCTCCCCCTTCTCTTGTCCTCCCCTGTAGCTTAACGAACACTCCCAAAATCTCACTCTTCCTATGGAAAGGGCGTTATTCCCCACCTCTCTGAGGCTACAAGGGCAGCCACAGTTTTGTTTACTGATCTTTTTTCCTGGCAAATCCATCCTGCTCTCGGGTATATTGATAAATCTCTGCAGTGAAAAATAAAATACCGGACTGCGCGTGCTCTGGGGCACGGAGGCATCTCAGTGCTCCCCCAAGCCAGCTAGGGATGGATGTGAACGTTTGGCGAAGCACTGGAGCAACTGGGGTGGATTTTTGGCCCTTGGGTTAACTCTCCATGAACGGGGTCAAGGGTGTAAAAAGTGACGGGGCTTTTTGCCGCCTGTGCCCAAAGCCAAAGGAAGCATTTGCAATTCGATGTGTGACCGAAACAATCAGAAAACCAGGTGGAAAACTCTGAGCTTGTGCTGCTCCATGCAGTGATTGATATGATGATCCCAATTACACTTAATTGTGGTTATCCTATTAATAACACCCGCTTTCTGTAGCACACACCTGCCTCTCCATGGGAAACACTACTAATGTAACTTAAAACACCAATTACACGCAGTGGAAAAGCAGCAATTAAATCCAGCAAGCCTTGCCTAAATAATTTCATTTCCCTCCAATATTTTTAACGTTATACAAGGTGTTTCTGAAAACCAAAGCAATTCTTTTATTTGTGTGATCTCCTCTTTAGCCGTGCGGGAACACCTCCGGACCGGGCGCTGGTGGGAAGCACCCTTGGGTTTACAGGGGCTCTGCAAGAGAGCTGGGGGGACGCGTGGCTGGGTGGGAGAGCCCTCCTTCAGCGTTACAACCTTTCAGGCAGCGCTGCTCGGAAGATAATTTTCTGCAGGAGCGTTTTTCTGGGGCTGAAATAGGAAGCTGAGGTTTGACTCGTGTCACGTTGGGCTTGGGGAAGGGGCTGGTAAAGCTCGGTGCTCTTCCACCAGGTGTCTGTGGGTTGTCAAACGAGTAGTTGGAAGCACCTGGCCAAACCCAAATGATCTGGTTTTGCCCCGCTGGGCTTGTGGCTGTGTAAAAGGTCGTCTCCGTGCAGGGGGAGGAAGGTGGAGAAAGAAGTGGTCTTCCTCCCAGAGAGGGAGACAAAAAAGCCTAGCCTGCGATGGGCAACCCCCTTCAGGAATAAGGAGCCTGGATGAAATTGAGGTAGTTTTTTAAATCTCGCCATGTGGGCTGTTCAACAATGGTGGAGACGCTGCGGTGAGACCTGGTGTTCGGTGGTCTGGCTTGTGCCAGAGGCAAAGTGTCCTTTTGCCATCGCCGCCTGCGTGGCCGGGATGTTGGCCCACAGGGGGCTGGGGACCCTCGAACCCACCGCAGAAGAGACCAGAGGTGGCCAGGCACCTTTCGTATGGCGATGCCACCGCCAGCCTCGTGCCCGGGCCTGCTGTCCCTGGCAGCTCCTCGATGCCAAGTTCCCGCACCTCCCATTTCCCCATGCCGGAGCGATATAGGATGTATTTTAGAAAATCAATACAGTTGCTTCTAGCAGTTATCCATGTCCATAAATCTTTGTTCACAGTTCCCGCACCTCCCGTTTCCCCACGCCGGTGGGTGCTGGGTGGCTGCTGCGGAGCGGGATGGGGTTGTCACCCCGGTGGCCCCACCACGCCGGTGGCGGGAGCAGAGGTAGCCACGCTTCCTCCGATTGTTCTTATCGCGGCGGGGGGGGGGGGGGGGGGTGAGACACACACGACACGACACGACACGACACAACCCCCGTG